>JANTCA010087757.1:0-13978 GCA_024741275.1 Chironex yamaguchii | reverse complement strand
ATGTATGTATGTATGTATGTATGTATGTATGCATGTATGTATGTATGTATGTATGTATGTATGTATGCATGTATGTACGTATGTATGTATGTATGTATTACATTAATGGCACTGCTTGATTTGAAGCTTGGGCCGGTTTCTGCATATGCAGTAGGAAGCTTTTTGACTACCTAAGACCATCGTCAATGATGGAGTCTGTTCACTGAAAGTCAGTTTTCATATGTCGCAGGCAATTGGCGAAACATTTCCTTACCTGTCTTTAAGATCAAGTATGATGGTTCCAAGTATTTGCAAAACAGAGTTTGAAGTTACACTGCAAAGCAAAGAAAAGCGTATTAGAAAGCAATTGTTTGCCTAAGATAAATGGATCTACGAGCAGTAAGTGAATGTATTTAAGGTTACGGTTGTCGGTAGATAAGAAGCGAGCACCAAGTAAGCCATAATGTATCTAGAGGTATGTTGTTGTTTTAGTCTTTGTCAAGGTGCCTTCCTTAAAGTGGCGGCCATCGAGAGGATACTAATCGCAAGTTTGGTCAAGAAAGCAACCATAATCATATCAAGCTGACTTTTTAGACATTGTGCTCTAGTGGAATTCAAATGTTCCGTTTTAGTTTCAAGACTGTTGACAGAGACTCACCAGTTTTAATCCTAAATATTATTAACATTGACATTTTTGTTAAGGTCAATTTTCGGAAACGTACTAGAGGACAGGTGAATCTACAGTTGAAATGATGACGACAGCATGTTTATAATCCTACGCTATGTTTACGACAACCAGCTGTCACAGACTAGGATAAAGATAGCGTCATTTTCACATTCTAGCAAATATTTTTCACATTCCCAATTCTCATTTGCGAGTAGATGTTAACTAAACGCCTCTCATGAAGTAAAACTCATTAAAATCAAAATCAGTCGTAAACACCTAGGATGTGTAGAGCTGTTGGCAAAGTAGGATAATTTCGGCTTAATGACGTCTTAACGTGTGGTCTTCTTTACTAGTCTCCACTGTGACTAAAGACTCATACACAACTATCGATCTCCTCTTTTCTCTTTACTCAATGAGCGTGATAACGATCAATTGTTTACTTGAATCAGAAAGTAACGACAACGTAAATTATCATAAACATAGTGATTAACTCGGTTGCTATCCCACGATTCTTTGGCAAATGCCACTCATTCGTTAAGGCATAAGTTGATAAGACCAACTCCTCCTTCTACCACACGTGCTGGACTATGTAATTGCTGGCGTATTCGCGTCTTATCGTCTTTAATTGACTCAACTTGATCTCAGGCCAGATTTGATGAGCTCTCGTTATAAACAATGACAACACGTCACGTTATCTTAACGTGAACAGTTTATCCTTCAAAACTTGCTTGGAGAAAAGTGTAGTTTCAATTTTAGTCACGATTAAAAGCTTGTCTGTAGGTTTTTACGTTGAAAAATCAAACAAATGCCAAATTTCAATGCAAAAAGTCACGAAAAACAATGCAATAATAAGAGTAATGACAATTTTCCTTTTGATTAATTTAGGAAATTATCGTACTAACGTACCAAAATTACCCAAAAATGAAATCGTCCTACAAGTAAACCATTATCAAATCTCATAGCCATGCAGAAACTTTAAAAATTCGCTCAAATAGAAATAATGCTGCTGTCTACATCACTACATCGTTAGGAATATACAATTTGTTTGTATAGATAACCCACAACATAGCTACAAAGCTAACGATTCTGTTGTTTGATAAATTATTTCTTAAAAATTGGTAATCATTTACTACACAAGGAAAAATACAAAGTAAGTTTACTTCCTAGCTCTTTGTACTGAGTTGACTCTTCCTGAAAAATTTAGATATCTTCAGATACAAAAATGGATGTCCCTAGCATTCAACAGCTTGTTGTAACAATCCTAAAAGGACCATGAAATGACGAGGATATACCAATTTGACCGTGTCTGAAATGGTTTCTGATATCAGTTTTCTGATTACCTATTTCAGTTATGGACCAAAAACTATATTGTCTTTTGAAGATACACAGTTTCTAGCAATCTAGTGACTTCAAAAGGTCAATAATTTTCAAGTGAGAGTCGTCTATATCATACATATCTACATACTTCTTACTTTATGCATTGAAAATGAAGATGTAAAAGGCTAGCAGGACCTTTAAGTATCTCGCTGTTTCACTTGTAAGCAGCTGGAAGTATTAAGTCATGCTGAGCTTCCCTGCAAGAAATGTCGTATCTCGCGGACTGTAACAGCCCCACCTTGATCTTAAGATGAATCTACACAATCAACGCTCCAAAGCAATTGCCGAATTGGAAGCATTTCAGGCATAATAAGTAAGCGATCATAATAGAGTATATGTTTTTCATCAATGGGGCCATTGAACTGGGTAAAAGAGTGTCAAAGTTGTATAAAAACGTAAACAAGAGCATCATAACAAAAAGAAGTACATTTTTAAAAACCATCCATAATGGTAGATACTTAGTAGGTCTAAAGGTACTTTACTTCCACTATTTTTAGTGATCCTGTGCTTCATATATCGGTGAGAAAAATCTAAAACATTTTAATGCGAATTACCACAGCTTCCAGAAGCACCTCTGTCCTATGTCTTTTGATCCTTACCATGATCCTATTCATGTCATAATTACGTAAATTGCACAGCATTGTCTGCTTAATGAAATATCTGATCATTAAAAGCATCATTCATTACGATAAGGGCAATTTCGGATAATGAACATTCAAACTACACACAGTTGCTTTATTTCATCTTATTCCCATTGATGCGAAGTACGAGATAACAACAGCAGATATGCTGTAACAGTTTATTGTTGGGGTTTTTTTCATCCGGACAAGGAATCAAAGAGTATCGTTGAATTTAACGTCACAGAAGCGATCTGCAAAATCTTGAACGTAATAGATGGCATTGATATTATGACGCAATGCAAATTGCAATATGATAAGACTATCAAGCGATCTTCTGATACTAATTTGAAGTTCATTGCGAGACATTTATGACGCACTGCAGTCATAAATAAATAAACGATGTTGAAAAAATGTTCATTTTTGTGAGTGTGCTTTATACAGTTGAAAGAAAACAGACCAAAGCCAATGTTTAAAATGTATGTAGAGATAAGCAAGCAGGGTCAATAGAAAGATCAAAATTAATGAAGAAACACTTTTGTCACAGAGAATGCTATGAACAATGTTAAGGATAGGAGACTTAGTATAATACTCAATCGACAAAATATTTGTTTATAAATTTCCTCACTTTCACTTACAGTTGTACTTGGCTTTCAAGACTATTCTTTACCAGGTTGTTGCTATTCAGCTGCCTTGAGAGTGCTCTTGTTAAATTTGTATGGTCATTAATATTAATAATAAGTGCACGGCACTAATTCGTTCTTCGTGGTCTACGATTGTGCCTACAATCAGGTCTGAAAACAACATCGTTAAAAACCCCACAAAATACTTACAGACGCACTCAATAGTTATTGATGTCACGGTTGTGATTAATGATAGAATTTGGTTGGCTGATTGGCTGGCTGGTCGCATGGTTCATATACAGGCAAATGTTTGAAAGCATATGTGAATAACTGTTTGAGTTTTACAGCGGTATATGGTATATTGATGGCAAACAGACAGTGTCAGATAAACGAGAGAAAATTAAAAAACTGGCTTTATTTATTAATTTATTAACTATTAATTACCGTTGGAAAATTTTCTGTATCTTAAAACCAGTAACTACTGTCTTTGAGGTATTGTGACACTCTTCAGCAAACGTCTATTATCTCAGTTTGTATTGTAACGTAGTTTCAGGTTTACTGGTATCGTAGTCCGATAAAATACAACTAAATAAAGCCTTTCTCTAATCACATTATGCTGCATGGTATATTAGTCGAAAACACGTTTACATTAATAAATAGCAAAAGTAAGATATTTGCTTTCGTCTGCACTCATACTCTTTAGAATCGCTGCTTTGTAAAGCGTTGCAGTCTTTAGATGAATCAATATTTGAGTGTGCAATTTATAGCCAGCCCAAACAATTATAATTGGATGTATCTGCATTTCGATCAAAAAGGTAATGGGTGTGGTATACTTACACCTCCCAAAGGTGGAGCCAGGCTATTGATTGTATCTTGGGGTTGCATGTTTTCCTCTAATCCAAGTCTATTAATATTAGTTATAACGTAGCACCTAAGAAAACACATTCACAGGGACATAGTGGACGAATGCAAAACAAGAATCTATTAATGGAAGATGTTATCAAAGACTGACAATGATAATGCAGAAATAGGGACAATATCTAGAGAATTCTTATTTTGATTGTCTGAAAATAATAGGAGGAGTTAAAATAGAGAATGTCAATATGGGATAAAAAGTTTGCTCCACTTTGTATTATTTTCAGGGGGTAAAAGACGGTTGACAATTCCTCACAGGATTGGGTATGTAATGAGGAGCAGAGAAATGACACTGTGAACAAGTGTTGTCAATCGATGTTTGCAACAGAAAGGGAGAAGTAGCAGGCAACCGTTATGTCCGCAGATGTTGTAGCACGAATTCCAAACCCAAACATTAATTCCAAAGTTTGAAACGGAATAATCTCCCGGTATAGGAAGCAACTGTGCCAAAAGAGAACCGTGGTCTAGGAACGCATTAGAAGTGCCAAGCTCATTACGCAATCCAAGAGGGTTTTAATCGAATAGTTATACTCGTGAAAATTTCTATCAGATATTATATCCGAGGACTAGATTTGCCGCGATAAGTTATGTTGTTTTGTGCTGAAATTAACTGGCTTTTCTCAAATTTATTACATTTAGCTGTAATTAACTAAGAATCCTTTTGCCTATTAGCATTATGAAATATCTTCTCTGTTTTTTGGAGCTTTATGTTACTATATTCTTTGAAAATAATATTTTGATCTTCACCCTCAAAGACTGGTGGGAAGTAGTGTGGCATTATGACGTAATTATGCACAAAAGATAATTTGTATCCTGATTTTAATCTATATCACAAAAGTATTTAAAAGTCATGGGACAGTTTTATGACCCGTCAGTTATAACCTTATGAAATGTCTGAAATTGATATTTTCTGAGAAAGAAATAGTACTTCCAGGACGGGAGCTCAAGCCGAGACCCTCTGCTAACCGGGCAGATGCTCTGAGAGCTGAGCTACTGGGATATTGTTTCTCAGAGGTGAATTTAGATGGTCATGATTTGATGATTGTGTCACTACAAGGTTTAGATTAATTAGTTTTAATTTAAGAAAAGGTCATTTTACTTCTTTATAAGATCAGCATGTAATAACTAGAATATGAAGACAGGTAAGTCAGATTGACTACAAGTTTGGTGTTAGGGCTAACGTAAATGTCAGTAAACTTTGGTGAATGCACAGTTTCAAATGTGAAAAACAAAAAAGACAAGATATCAAATTCTGTCCTTTGTGTTCTTGTTTACGCTTGTATCCAACTTGTCTACGTGCAAATTGTTCTGTGGTACTAGTGACATGTTCTACGCCTCGAAGCGCCAACTCAATCTTTTTTCCTATAAATGCCGGTTTAGATCTTTCAACGAATAAAATTGGCAACGGCATTGTGTAATTTAATGCAGTCAATTCCATCTTATGCTACTCTCATCACCAGAATAATAAAAGACGGCAACGATACGTAAGGGGACTGTTTCCCGTGTAACTAGGTTTATTTGAGTCATGTTAGAACTGCTCCTTTCCTTAACTCAAGTAGGTTATGTTTACTTTTCTCCTATACGGTCCGTTTGTTTTACCCAGTTTTTTGTTACTTTCTCTCCCATATATAATTCTGTTGCATAAGAACACATGTCTCTTGGAGCAGTCCACTGATGGATTGTAAACTGTTTTCACATGTTTAGATACAAGCACAGTTAGTTCAAAACACGCCCACTAGTTTCATTCATGCCGACAATCTTGCAAAGGAATTCCCGCCCTTTCCAGACCTACAGTTTCCGTAGGAAATGTTGTTATGAACTTAGTTATATGAGCTCAATCCGACATGTGTTTGTGAAGAAGAAATATCTTAAATGTTACCATAATGTCATTCGTACCTATTACAATAACGTACCAAGTAGAAATCGTCAGAATTCCAGACAATAGCTTCAATTGACCAAGTTCAAAAGTTCATGATTTGTGGGAGAATGCAGTTTCTGTCAGCACATTGAAGTTCTCAAATCTAGTTTAAAATATCAAAGAAGGAACGAAGATTAGTAGGGGTCAATATTTAGCATCCCCTTTCTTCCCCAATTTGGATTAGCTGGGGTGATAGTTGTATAATGTTATTTCTTGGCATCCTGCCTATTTTTACTGGAAATACTCCACCCTAATCAACTTCACACCAAAGTTGTCATTTTCTGTTGGTTTGTTTTAAAATTTTTTCTTTTAGTTTCCCCCTAGTTCTCGTGGAAACAACATTTTCAATTTTTGGTATCTACTTGAAACTCTCGTCTGGGTGATCTCTGCTATAAATCTTACACGTTTGCTAACTCCAAATAACAGCTGAAATCGAACGTAAAATCACATCACGCGAACTAAAATATTTCTCGGAGAAAGATGGCAATTTTGGTTTAGTATAAAAAGCAACTTGTCAACTAAAGGTCATTTCTGCATTCTGAAGTGTAAGAAACATGACCCAGGCAAAGGGGTATAATCACGATTTTGGTTATCAGTGGCGAACAGCAGTAACGTGCAGTTGAACAAGGCTCACGTAGTGAACAATAGCACAATTGTTCACGCTCAGTTTTTTAAGTTCAGTTTTAAAAGTCGGAGGGAATTTGAAGTTTTTCAGATTGGCCCTCACTTAGGCTCCACTCCCACGTTAACTCAAATTGCAAATTTGTTTGACGTCACTGGCTTTTGTTTGATGTGTCTCTGACTGTTCAGAAAACGACTTAGTTTCCTCTTTTCTTGTGATTTGAGCGGCGTGAATGAACAATCTCAAAGTAATGACGTAAAAATTTTTCACGCAAGTCTTCTCTCTGATTTTCCAGAGGGAACTAGAAATATTTTGAATTGTCGGAGTCCTTTCGTGGTCATACCAGGTACGCGTGATAAGTATACCCCACTCGTACCGTTACCACAAGAGGAAGGAAAGCCGGAACTAATAGTTGACTTTGAGGATCCGATTTGCTTTTGAATGAACCAGCAACCAAAATTGAAATAAGGTAAGTACAAAGGAAATGGCAACTAATCCTTGAAGACTTAAAAGGTATACCCTGTTCGATGTCAACGTTTAATGCAGATCACATCTCCCTATCCTAAAACTATTGTGGCATGCGTGCTGAAAATATTTAGGGTAAACTAATAATGTAAATCCGATTAACACGTATTTTCATAATTTAATAGTATTTACAGTAGTAGCCAAGAAAGAAGAATATTTTGTGACAATCGCACGTAGTGTTAAGTTATGATGCAAATTTTGCATTATCGGTCATAATTGCACCCCTTCATGACATTACTTTATCAAATACTATCATCTAAGACCTGTGATAAGAAATGGTAGAAGATCTTTATCTTGATCTATATTATTGGCCAGTCCAGCTGGATCGTTTCTTTTTACCCCCTGCTTTTTTGTAGATAGCTTCATTAAACATTTCAAATGCTTTAATAGTTCAACACGCAGGTGTTGTAGGCTGATATCAATACTGTTCTCTACAAAGTTTTTATCGTGTGAAGCTGTATATTCCACAATAAATTTAGTGAAACGACCTGTGGAGCTATAAACGAGACTTTTGATATGTCAAATGATCGTAAAGAGTAGATCAGGGGGTACCATTTAATGTTTCATGTCTTGCTGGCACAGTATAAATGATGCCTCCACTACACTGTCAGCAAAGTCGTTATTGCGTTGTTAGGTGCGGTTGTAAACTGCGAAGTGTGAGAACGTCTTTCTCTATCAAATTGAACAACGACTGTGGCTTGCAATATCTCAAGATATCCTCTGGTGATTTACTTTGTAGTATTTTTAAGACTTATTACCAAAATGGTGGATTTTAGGACTAGTTTACATCTAATTTTTGTTATCGTTATTGTGTCAGGAACATCAATTGGTCTAAGCCACACATTCGAAACTGACCAAGACAACAATGCAGCCAAGGAAGGATTGAAAGGTAAGACTTAGTATGATTTCTACTTTATTTCCTTTTCTCAAATACTTTCATTTGCTAAAGTATGTTACAGTGAGATTGTAAGTTGAGATAATCGACACTTTTTGAATTTGGTTTCTTTTCCCGTGCGAACTTTTCAAAAGCTTTTCTCTACATCTTTGCTACATCTTTCCTTGATTACATATTTACTAAAATCACGCTTAAAAGTTATAATTATTAAGTCGTGGATGAAGTGCGCTGTAATTATAGCTAAACTTCAAGCGCTTAAATAGCTTAACAGTTCAAAACAACAAAGTTGAGGTTATATAATCGATGTTTTGATGTTACTTTTAGTATTGTTACCAGTAATATAGTAATCCATTCCATAACCATAGAGAGTATAGCATGTTGATTGCGACGATTTTCACACATTGTCTCCATATAGAATCTATAAGGTGTCTAGGAACAAGTGATGCGATATAAGGAGAACTTTGTTACATGTTTTATTACAGTTAATAGATGCTGTCAAACTTTAAGTTGACACTTGCAAAGAGCACGAGAGTCTCTTTAACAAATGGATCCAACTAAAAACCATTGGCGTAAAAGTTGTGACCTTTCTCCTGATTGTAGGCTTAGTTTCGGGGAAAGACACTGTAGAGCAACATCTCAAATAGTTTTCACGCTTGCAATGCGAGTTTACATGTAGCTAGAAAACCTCAAGTAACTTATTGATCTGACCGGAATAATATCAGGCTCCTATCTCAAAAGGAAAAGGAATCCAAGGATGCAAATTTGAAGCATTCTAAATTAATTGAAACATGTCGTCCAATTTGTTACTTTCCTTTTCTTGCATACATATTACCTAGAATATCATGTACAGTAGGTTTTTCTCAACTATCCTTTTCGTAAGCTTCTCAGAGCAATAATACTGTAAAGACCGTTTCAAGTAACATTGAATTTGTTACGATTTACTACTAATAATAGGAAACTCCATAATTCATTTACTTACAAAAGCGTACGTTTACCATTTGGCAAGATTTTTCTGTATTTCCTTCCTAATATCACTTCAACATAAGGACACTTTTTTGTGGCTGTAACATACCGTGCAAGGAACGTGTCCTTCGTTAAACATGCAACTTATCAAATGCAGCATAGTCATTACCAAATGACATTTGATAAACATGCAGTTATTGTCGAATTGCATTTTTAAGCTTTTGACTGTCACTAACAAAAGATACCGTTGAATAGCCGAGTTTAAATGACAAACTATTCTTGTCATAGTAAGCCAAAAGACAGGAACCTTTAAGAAAAAGATATCATGCAACACAAATTATCCGTCAGAGGATATCTTAACTTGAACCCAAAAGCGTAGGATAAATTTTGGGAGACATTCCTAGTCGCGTTCAAAGGTTTCCGCTTACTGTTGATCCTATTTTTGTACTTTCCTTTACCATTATTGTTGTCTATCCATAATCAGCTACGTGTAGCTTTTCCGTGCGTGCTGCTGAGTCGTTTTGCTGTATTACTGTACTTTTTATATTTAACACTACGTTTACATGGGAACCGTCTCAAAACGTTAAGAGTTCCTTGAATTTGAGATGTTCTAAATGAATCAAGAAATCAAAATGTTACACGTTAATTTGCATACTGATTAAATGTGTTGCATTATATACAGCAGTCTTTATTTAGGAAAAACTTTGTCCTCTTCCTTTCTTCTATTCAGACACAAAAACTGGATTAAGTAAAGGAATTCCGTTTTCATTTCCTTGTGCTCGACTGCCTAATCTGCAAAATGCAGATATCTTATGTGGTGGAAAGATGTGCTTGATTCAGTGTCATGAAGGTTACCGTCCTAATTTATCCAACGCTTTTGTCTATATATGCAATCTCTCTACTGGTATATGGTCAACTTTGCCGAAGGGTAAGAAACTTCCATGGAAAAACTGTGTGAAAAAGGGTAGGAAGCCGAAATTGTTCAATTCTTTACGACCTGTTCACCAAGTAAGTATTGCTTGTTGTTATTTAGCCTTACATGTTGACTCACTATTAGAAAAACTTTTTTCAGGCCACCTGCATAATGTTCCTTTCAATTTTTTAGCCGTTAAGAATTTGATACGGGTCCTTGCTTTAATGAAAAGTTTGGCATCTGTTAAGAGAAGGGGGAACGTTAGCTCAACAAAAACGGTAAAATATGAAAGTGCTTTAAGTTTTTCATAGTTTACATAAGCATAGGCTATTATGCTTGATAATGTAAGCATTTCAGTATCCACTCACATATTTTTAGCGCCCTTTTTAAAGCAGTACTTGGTTTCATTATATATTTTCATATAACTAAGCGTACGTTCTTAAGATCAAATGAGCGAATTTTAGTTAAAATGGCATTTGATACAGATAGGCTAAGGAATGAGTATATTGAATTAAGCCTATGGTATCTGTTGTTGACCATCAGTGCTCATCCGCCGTAGCTCCACTACCTCGGCTTTGTGTGAAATAAACATGTCATTGTGAATTGTTTACTAGTCTTCGAATTTTAATCTAATGTGAAAGTGCGGCACTGAGTAACCAAACAAGTGGAGAAACTTTAAAATAAATACATCTGATAATGATCGCAACGGCGATCTTTTCTATTTCATTGCAAACAAGGTAATTTCATCTTAAATGCGAATGACTGCTTTCACCTAGCATTCCAATGTATTTTATCGATTAGATGATCAAATGTAAAAATGTGTGGCTAAAGAAATTATGACATAGCCTGTCGTCTGCCCCTCTTAAATAGATGCATTGGGGAACCAGATGTCAATCATCATTTTGCAAAAGCACACATTCAGGCATCAATTTTGCTTTGCTAAAACAACTTGCTTTTTGCTACCTGGTTAAGGAAACTAATTACCAAATATGCTTTTGCTTGCAACAAAAAGAAAATTTCTGTGTTCAATCTGATGCAGATGGTAACGTAACATAAAACTGCTAGCAAGTGTTAAGGGTAGAAAGGCTCACATGATTTTATCAAATTTCCCAAACAAACGGAGAGAGTCACCCCTTTGTAGACCTAACCGAGACCTAGCTTTGTAGAAGCGCCAGTTGTTTAACCATAACTATGCAATGAAATTATTACTTTGAATCGCCGACATAGACATATGCATATCTGTATACTGCAATTAAAGATCACAAAACGCTGGAGTAAAGCGACAGGCAAGTAACTATTGCTAGTTACAGTACCGATTTTCTCGTTAACAGGAAGTTTTGATTAATAATTTTTCTTATCTTTAGAAATTTCAGTCAAGAAAAATGTCAAAATCAAAAATGGACCCCCTTCAAGAAGTTATCGATGCCAACACTTCAAAGCTACCGTTGTCATGGGGAGAAGAAGAGGACGAAAATCTGACATGGAACTAAGACCACTGATCTACGAAATTGAGTTATAAACTCGTCTTCAGTATTGCTGTTCCCTGTATTAACTTATTATTGGAGCTTAAAGGGAAAATTTTAATTCAGACCGTTGATTTTCTTTTCTTTGGAGTATTTGGTATTTATGAAAAATGTTGATTTGGTTTTGGAGTAGGCATTCTTCATTATGAACGTATTCTTGTGTACAATTGTTGTCCTCGATTTGTAGCATCTGTTCTTTTACGAAACCAATGTATCCTGGCTTAACGCTAACTATACTAGAGTATTTTCTGTTACGACTTTGACATATTACACCCTAAAGGAGATCTAGCATGTTTAAACAATAAGACATTTAATTCTATCTTGCCAGAAGTAAGACAAAGGTAAGAAGTGTGTTGGACTCGGAAACGAATACCTTAATTTGTGAGCAGCACATATTGTTCTATCTAATACTTTTTTGTTAGATGTCAGCAGTCCAAGTCCAAACCTTTTACATCTATAGTGAATTCCTAAATTCAATTACGACCACAGTTGTGTAAAGGAAGTAGACCTGCCGTAGACGGATTCAGGTTTACATTAACCACAATAAAGCCCTCAGTTTCTAACGTTTTCCTGGGTGCTTGTGGAGACAGATGAGTACTAATGTAAAACACTTGTAAGTTATCGAAATATTACAATTTGATGCGACGCTTTACTTCATTTTTGGTTTCGTACGGGTGCGTGTATCCATAGGCAGCGAGAGTCACGGTTCCGGTGTGACTGACGGCGATATTTTAGAAACAGTTACTAACTTTGCACTTTGCTAAACAACATCTATGTTGTTCAATGACCTGGAGATAACATTTAGTTCCTTATCAGTGACGTGTAGTATCAATGTAATGATAAATTAGAAAAGCTGTTCGATCTCAGAATGCAATAGGATCCGTAAATGTAGCAGGTAATGATTCATTATTCCTTATACTCTCGCGAGGTGTGGATCTTGTAAATATGAATACCTTTGCTGAAATCTTAACGACTCAGTTTTTATGTGTACTCTGAAAGATGCATCTTTCTTAATTCTTAATTATTATTACAAACAATTGCTCGACAGACTTTACGTCCTTTAAAACGAAGTAGCCAATTGTTTACTTACACAACTTTAAATTACGGAACATCGAAATTTTCGCTTATCAACTCAGCTTTACTTTTTCGTCTCAAAGCGTCCTAATGCGCTGGATCTACATATTGATGATATTTTGTTAGTCCACTGTCGATGGAGCCTGCTCCTAGTAAAATCTAGAACCTAAGCATCCTGTGAAGCCTGAGTGACAAGTGACAACTGATCTTTCCTCGCCACACGCTTATACTACTCTAGCTAGTGTTCTCCCATCCGGATATCGATGCAGATTTCTGCTCTCAGATTTTCCCTTACAATTATTTTGAGTACTTTTTCTGGTTGATAAATTCCCTAGATTAACTTTAACTCTTTGGCTAGCTTCCAATATTTCCCTTGCCTCCTTTGGCGCTGGTATAACTTCCATTCCATAATGCAGCAATGAAATCACTGTTCGTTGAGTTGAGCAGAAAATACGATAAAAATGATTTGCGTTTATCCAAATTCCTTTGATAGGGTGAATGCTTTCTCACTTATAAGAAACAGCTGAAGAATACGTTTGCCAACTTGAATTTATTCACAAATACGATCAGCAATTTCTATCCAATATAGAAAAACATTACAGAGAAAGAGAAGCAAAGCTCTTTTACATGAACCTCCAGTAGGTTATAAGAAAGAATGATAGAATACAAGACAAGTCTTTTGTATCCTACCATGCTTCAGCTCTTAAATAAATAAAAGATTTACAAGCCCTGGCTGAAAAGCTGTTATTTACCAGCGAAATGTTTACAGTACTGTTTGACGATCTTGAAATGAAAAAGTAACTCTGCTTTAAGTGCGATTAATTTATGAATCCAGTCGTCTATCATGCCATGGGTCTTTTGGCATACCAGGGCATTCTATCAATGTCCATTTCCTTGCCACTATTTAGATTGATCCGAGTCTGTGAAAAGAAAGTGTAAAAGTGCACTGACTCGGAGACTATGTAGATCTAATTCCTCTGACAGTGCAGATGGTCTAGTATCTAAACTAACGAACTACTGAGTACTTTAATTTTTCTCTTCTCCGCTACCAAGATCTCCTAATAGTAGATATCGAATCTAGCTCACCCATAAACATCATTATAGTATGTAGACATCATTTAATACCCTAGGCCTCAAATACTGATTGTTTTGTGTCCTCATAAATGAGACACGTACCAAGACAGACAAGCTGAAGCATTATGGGGTACTGGAGGTAAAGCATGTTTTTACTCAGATAAAGTGACCCGTATTGCTGTAATGTTTAAAGAGGTACTTCTAACGTAACATCAACTATCTATCTATCTATCTATCTATCTATCTATCTATCTATCTATCTATCTATCTATCCAAGCCCATTGAGATCCCAC
>JANTCA010087746.1:0-12500 GCA_024741275.1 Chironex yamaguchii | reverse complement strand
TCGGGAGTCGACTTATGGCGAGTCAAAAAGAGGGAGTCGGAGTCGACGTATGGCGATTCAAAAGAGTCCAGAGTCGGAGTCGACTTATAACGAGTCAGAAGATTCGAGCGTCAGAATCAACTTATGGCGAGTCAAAGGAGTCGGGAGTCGGAGACAAGGTCTCACAGTCCAGTCTCTAACGCCATGGCATCAATGACTGATGGAAAACCAATAGGAGTGCAAAAGTGATGATAGTGCCCTAGGTATGTCGGAGGAAAAAAACGTCTAGACAGGCCTCTAACGTGATAGCTTTAAATGTTTCCACTGAAAGCATCAAGCGTTGGTCAGAATGACAAATAGAAAATACAGTGCCCCGAGCAAAAATCAATTTTCTCCTTTACGATTGCAAGTATTTTATGGTTTCGTGCTAGTTTTGAGAAAGATGACCTAATTCAATCCAGAAGATGTGGTGGTTTATACAAGCTAAAAATAGAATATTTTGCAAAATACTAGCCTGCTGGTTTATGCAGAATACTAACGATTTGCTGTAGTCTGCCTGTCTGCAGCCATTAGTAGATTGTACAAAAAACCCCACCATTTTTTGACAAATGTTGTCTTATCTTACGTCCGAGTGGCCTTGTGCCCTAGCTTAGGTCATATATGAATGAATTAGAAGGTTACATCGGAATAATCTAAGATGATAACAGACATGAAATAGAAATGGCTCTGGCATACATCTATCAACGATATATCTCTGACTCGTGTCGCCATTGAAAATATTGAAAAATTTCATTATTTATGGATAACATAGAGTTTGACCGAGGTCAGATTTAGCATGATGTTTGTTTGAAAATAAAAATGTTCTTCAACAGGCCAATAATTGGTATCATGTCAACGGTATAGCTTACATAGGGACACGTCATATTGGCTTGATTAAATGTCTCTTATGTGAATCACTATATAATTATATTATTGATTTGAATACAGAGACAGAAAACTCTGCTTAAGATATTGATGCACAGATAATGAACTCAGATGAGGTACGTACTCATAGAATAAATACTGTGTGAATCCGGTGTCATTGCGTTTGTCATTATGTTAAATAAGATTTGATAACACTGAACTACCAGGGACGGACTGGTTAAGTGCAAATGCATCCCAGGCCCACGCTATCTGTGATTTTCAAGGGCCCAAAGTCTGTTAAATTTTTAAATATGAAATTTGTTGAAACGCATTTTGCTAACAGCTGCCACCTTTTTCTGGTTAGGCAATGGCAGAGGTCTCGCTGGACAAACTGACATCGTTTAGCATTTGGATCTCTGTTCCCCGTCGACATATCCAAAGATACCATATTGATTAGGAGTAAAAGTCACAAGACAAACTAACTACCATTCTGGGCAGACAAATAGTGACTCGACTATTGAAGTGAATGTGAATATCCGTTTTTATGAACTGAAGTTTCACTTTTACAGTACAAATTATAATTTACCCACACTCTACGGGTACTATCAGTCTTGGTTGCATCCCTGGCAATAAGTTGCCAGTTTAACACTGTAAACCACATTATATGGATTGAGAATTGTTAGGAAATTTTTCTTTACAATCAAATAAGTTTATCGTCGTCTTGGTCGTCGTCGTCCAAATAAGCACAGCCAGCAGTAGTAACAGTACCTCCCTCATCGCCATCATGAACGAAGAAGGTGTTACTTTTTACTTAGACCTATCATCATTTTCTAGTCATTTTCTTCCGTTTGATCTTAACCATATAAAATAAGTTTAAGAAGCAGTCGAAGAGGGAACTAGAAAAGGAAGAGTTGACCACACCAGCAGATTTATAAACCATTACAAAGCGGCGTCTAAATTTCTTGGGTATAGCTCTTTACCGAGAAGAGGAAATATCAAACATCGTCATCAAGTCACATTTCTGTTTACACAGAGGTCATGCACCAGCTTCCTCCAAACATGTTTGCCCCTGGTCTTTTCGCCCAAATCAAACAATGAAAGACCTCTCCATTCCTTGATGGCTTCAACCAAACTCTTTTCTGTCTGCTTCTACTTCTTCCTCCTCGCACTTTGTCCAATAGCACCTCTCTCTGTGTACCATTGAAATATTACACTTTAAAGGGCCATTACCTGAAACATTCACGAGGAAGGTAAATTTACTACTATATATTGGCGAACGAGTAAGAATAATTTATCAGAGAAGCCTTTCAGCTTAAGCCTTCATCAGTGTCAGATATATTTAGTATCTCAACAAACACAAACGCTTGAACACATTTGTCAACAGAGAACAAGGAAAAAATTAATGAATTCCCCCGATGGGTTTCGTCTCGTAATACCAAAGTCTTTGAAAGTCGTTCACCAAATCTTTGTGTTGTCATGGTACGGAGGTTTCAGTGTTGGCTTTTGAGTCTGAGAGTTGCAAGTTCGAGTCCGGTCGGCTCCAACTTAGTGCAGCTATTGTAGTAATGTTCCACCCTTGAGAAATGTATAAAAAAGCAGTTGTGTCTGTTGAGATGACTTCTGGTATGACAAATTATATTGATTATAAAAGCAGTAACTAGATTTTCTTAAGAAGCATAAAATCTGTTAAGTCCAAATGGTGACGAATTTGTGTGATAGAATTAGTTTTGAAAACATTCTTGAATTGAAATTAAGGTTCGGCAATGAAAGACCAAAATTTTACTACCAAGATATTGCTACACAATTATTAACTGGTTTGAAATAAAGATTAGGTGGTTAAGCTTACTAGGAACATTGTAAGATTCGCCGTCTTGAGACCTGGGTTCGAAGCTCGTGTGGTTGCATAGTAAGATAACTTGATTTCTGTTTATTACACAAGTCTACCTTGTTCACCTCTATCTGGAACTCGCACAAACGGCGATTAATGGATCCATTAGTAAGCACAAAGCACAAGTCGTTTGTGAGTGCATACGCTAAAAAGCAGACACCTGATAAACTGAGTGGAGGGTCAAGGGTTAAATTACTTGGAATCTTTTGACTTTTCCCACTTATCTGATAAGCAATCTTTTTGGTGGTAAGAAAGGTGAAAACTGTCTTGAAAACGTGCGACTTTGGGCTAAAAACATACTTAAAAACATGTTTACGAAACAAGTTTGTAAGCATGTTTTTAGCATAATGTCGCAAATTTTCAAAGCAATGTCTGATGATCCCAGCAGGAAAGACTCCGGTGGTCATACTCATCGCTTGACTTCCGTTCTTAGGATTCAGAAAGTCTTGCTTATTGCTTCAGTGGCTATCACGTCTGTGTTTGATATTAAGCGTATCGAGTTCGACTTAGCCATTACATTGACCAAATTGAAAACATAGTCAAATGTATTTTTGTTGATGCTAGCTTACTCCGCCTTATGTATCAAGATTCTTATTGTAAGCCCTTCCCCTGTCTTTAAGGACTTTAAACAAACAATAGCTGTTTACATTTTACATTTACGATATTTAGCTAAGCTATTTCAATCTCTGAATAAGTATTTCATCAATTAGTGACCCCTTGCTGAGATGCTTTTAACGTTCGTCTCTTATTCAAATATACTTATCATTTATGGTATCACATTCTTTTACAAACTACATTTCTTCAGAATTTATTGGCTACAAGACAATACATTAGCCAACCACATCACTATTTGATGTTATGGTAGATAGTAAATTTGAGATTTTCCACAAACAGAGGAAATATCAACTAGAGAAGTCGACTAAAGAATTTTTTGACCACCTGCTTGCTTACTCATACGAATTATAACTTAATTCTCGGTTGCCGGGTAAAATTGCTATTATTTCTACGCTTCAAATCACTATATCATAACTATCCCAAATTTTTTTAATGCAATCTCTACGCATTTAAATCAGTAAAGATTTAGGCTGTTGGTTTAAAGATACAAAAAGTGCCATCTGCAACTTTTTTGAGGTAAAATCTTTGTCAAATTCTTCAAGAGTACGTATTAGTAATGATAGTTTATTCTATTACCATTCTATTGTTCCCACTGCGCTGCACCAGTCAAGATCATTGCGTGCATTTAAATTGAGAAACATTGCAAATGCAAGACTTAACTTTAAGTAATAGTGTTAAACAAGTAAGGGTTGGTAAGAAATCTTAAAGAGTCACACTTCTGTGCCTCTATTGCTAAGATAGGTAGCGGTGTATTACAACGAGAAATCGTGGTACTTAAACCCTTCTAGATGCAAACACACACGAAGGTGAAAACTGACTATGTACAGTCTGCCAAGCCCGAAATGTTGCGTTTCTACCATGTCTTTTTGTTTCCAGTCCTGCCATGATTTTGTTTTGTAGCATACGCGTTATTCAGGTAGCTGATTCCCATGCCAGGGTTAGAGCATTTACTAGAAAGTTTTCTTTCTAAAGTCAAGCATGATTATAAGGTCATGGCAAATTTTCACGGCAAAATTGACTGGCTTGAACATTGAAAATGAGCATGAAGTTACTCCGGTATCCGCTTAAGGTATCATTCACAATAAAACTACGCTTTCCTTAAGTGCAAAGCCCGAAGACAACTATGGCGAGATAAGCGGCCAAAGATTTTAACAATATTTTCTACATGGCCAAGAATCTGTGAAAATATTTTGTTGAAAGTAGACTCGTCTTTGTCCCTCAATTTAATCATCAACATTATGCATCTCTGAACTAAAATAAAAGTGATAAGTGCACGTAGGCATAGTACATGCAGTTATATGATTGTCAACTGAAAGATTTACATTTATTTAACGAGGAAAAGGTTAGCACAGCATATTTTAGCACAGCATATTTGACATCACTAGAGGACAAATTTTATGCTGTTACCGAAAATTAAAACTGTCAATTCTTTTGTGCAATTTTTTTGCGCTCGTTTTTGTTGACCCTACTTTAACAAATATTGAGCCTTGCAGATTAAAAGTTGCAGGCAGTGTTGAGGTAAATTTCATGGACAGGTTTAAGCCTCCACACAATCATGAGTCTCCTGGGAAGCTTTTATGAAAGTCCAAATGGTGGTAGATTCTTGTGTTCTTGCAAAGCAACATTGAGGGACGTCCTGTGATACTCATTTAATTTATTTCCGCTGAGAAAGAGACGCTATTAAGGATTTGTTAAGGTGGACCTTTTCCCTTTCTAAAAATGCAAATATTATTCTTCCTGTGCACTCAAAATTTTCCTAGATTATCAGTATATTAGTATGTTACTTTGGACCGACTAGGTCAGCTTTTCCCACGACAAGGATGTCAACCATGATTTGCAGATATTAACCAACTGAAAGAAATATGCTATGTAAACTACAATTTAGGAGATTAAACTTAACAAATTTCAATCTTTTAGACCGCATTAACACGTAATTGGAAAATGGCGTAATTTCATATTCTTTATTTGAAATCGACATGTCATAAACGAGATATTAAAAATGAGTTATTAACTTTGTTCAATAAAAATGCTATGTTTTTAATTTATTTACACGTGGAATAGGCAGGAAAGAAGATTGTGTGTTTTTGGCCTGAAGTAAACAAATTTACAGCAAGCATGACAATCGAGCTGTCTGGGATACATTTTTGTTGCTTTAGTTTTGACTATACCTTCCATTTGAAAACCGCTGCATTACATATCTTAGTCAAATGAATTTTGAAGTCACACTAAGATCTTAATGGTTGCTTTCAAACAGAGTAAACGTTCCTCCACTTTTGTCGACTTTGCTTTCGATGTACCATTTCAAAAAACAGCGATCATCGCTGATTCTTCCGTTAAAACAAAAGCTAAGTAGGATATTGTTGTTTTGAAAGGAACACAAAGGACAGAAGTTGTAGCATGCTGCGACTTCAAAATAAGCTGAACAGAACTAAAGATATGCTAGGATGTCCTCTTTAAGACGTAAAATTTGATTTACTTGTCAATTAAATTCTTTTCTACTCATTTACAGGCTTATCAAATGGGATTACCTTTTTCAAATAGTAGATTACGTCAGTCTTACAATTGTACCTACTCTAAAGGCTTAAGTGGCTCTTTATTGCGGATTTTATGCCCTCAAATATGGAGATGATGTCTGTTATGAGAGTCCGCATTGCAAGATGAAAGCAATTAAACAGTATTCTATCTTCAGAGTCTTTGTACTAAACTACTAGAATTAAAAGTAATGAAGACTTCGAGCGGTTGTAAAAATGGCTATTTATAAAAGCACAGTTTTCCCACGAGAATATTACTGGTATATATCTGAGTTATGGAACCATTTTCCATAACAAGGGAAGGGTTACAGTCACGATATAATCTCATTTGATGACGTGCTTCGGTCGTAAAACCTGAAACCGTACACTTAAAACCTCCGTTAGGGTAAAGAGCATGTTTTCGGCAGCCTTTGTTCGTCTGTTTGTTTGTTTGTCTGTTTGCTTGCTTATCTGTTCGTCTGTTTGCTTGTTTATCTGTTGTCAACTTAACGGAAAAGGTTGGGAGCTAATTCAGAAGACATTTTCTGATAGCACATGTCACAAGAAACAAATTATGAGTTTTAACGGTGAATTGGATGCAGGATTTATAAAGGACTATTTGTTACTTTTAACATATTGATTGACATGTACAGCAAAAATACAATGTAAAAAGGCAACAATGGCCACTTATGTCTAACCCAGACATTCAGATTCTGTGCAGTTCAACTAGCTCTCGTTTATAGTTACAGATATGTATCCAAAAGAACTTGACGCATGACGATACTGAAGTTTTCATAACAAGAGCTCTGTTAGTTCTTATAGGCCGATATCATGTCTCCCCAGATGGCTATTGAAATTTACAAGTGAGCATTTATCATTGTTGATCATAGGAGGTAGTTCCAGAGTAGATTTAGATTGCCTCCATTGACAAAAATGAGAGTTTGTTTATTAAATCGATATTATACCCATACGTTCTATCTTGGTGACTAATGAGATTGTTTTAGGTTCAAGGACTCAAGTTTGATAAGGCGTCTATCTAGATAATGGAATTAAATATTTCAGGCATGAGTTAGACACAAGTTGATAGCTGGGTGGGGTACTGCGGTTTGCCTCAGGTGAGTGCCTCTGCGAACTGGCTAACGTTTGTGCTCTTGAAGTGCTTTTAACATTTTCAGTAATCAATAGAAATTAAGTTATCATGCAACCAACACAGACTGCAAACAGTTGCATCAGATTAAAGATATTGTTATTGATATCGTTTTACGATATGACTACAAACTCCATGATTATTATAGCACATTATAGCACATATAATGATGAACAATGATCTTATAAACGAAAAACTATGCCTATGGGTACTGTAACGAGTTCTGGCATCAAACACCACTCATAGGTAAGTAGTTAACCTTAAATTTATAAAATATTAGCAAGTGTGACATTCTTTTCAAAATTATTAAAAAAATTTAATGATGCCGCTAGGTTTGTGTTTTGATTAAAGATAAGAGTATGTCAGGCTCAGATCCTCAATCTCATGATTTTATGTGAAAAAGGGAGACACTGTACATGGTCACGTTGCTATCATAGTTTGTTAAAAAGCTCAGTAGTCTCTGCCATACGTTCAATGTATTTAGCTCTGCAGAGAAGTGGAATACGTCCGTCATGTCCACAGCACTGCCTATTTTGTTGCATCTCTAACAGTTGACTGTGTCGATGCCAATGTGAAATACCCTATACACGAGTTGAGAATCCGTACTCAAAGACGACTAATTGTTCGACTGAATTGGGATTGTATTCCTGTCAACGTATACTAGGTCAATCCTTAATGGCAGAAATTATCTCTTTACTTTCTTGAAATTTCTGTCACTCAAACACCAGACCCATAGGTTTTGATGAAGCTAGCAAGTGTTTCTATTATTATATTGCATGAATTTGCTTCTCGAAAATTCGAAGACGACTTTCTCTGCAGGAAAAGGGTGGTAAAATTGTACGTTTCATTATACATGTGTAATTCACCTACCCCAGGTCACTACATTATTGTGAATTTAGCAAATCATCTGTTTTGGACGTCTTTTATATGCTGCATTCATAGACCTTTTGTTGCTAGGCTATTAACGTTATTGGTTACCATAAAGTGTTGATGGTCACGATGATCTACATGGTACCTCATGCTGAACTGGCGTCGAAAATCATCTCTGTTTTGCTTCTTAACGTTTAAGGTGTGTCATTGATTGGTAGCAAGTTCTAGACACCTTGGACAAGTGCACAATGGCGGTAAAACATTATGAAATTCTTGAGCAATTACGATAAGAAGCAAATACATGTCTATAAGAATATGCAAAATGTTCACTTACTATGGTGTTTTACTAAATATGCCCTCTGATGGAGTACTCTATCACAGGACAATGCTTCAATTTTTTTAATCAATTTAACGAGTTGAGGAAACCAAGATGGAGCACGATGTTAGTGAACGTTCTTTTAGTTATTATACGTGGTCAAATTTCCCGCTCTTTTTCATTCTCTGTGTATGATTGATTCGAACTTCTATCATGGCAAATTAGTCCAGTCGGTCCATGGCTAACACTTAAAATCTGCTGTTATAATGAACAAGATCAAAAGTAACAAAAATACTTGTCTAAACGCATTGTCTCATAGTAAATCCTCTTATGCAGCTTAGCGCTCTGAAGTCGATTTGCTATGAAGGACTATATGAAAATTTTGCTTAGCTCAGACTGCTCAAATGGCTATAAATCGTTAACTTAAATTTCTAAAATTTGACGCTATAATTTTGAATCCTTTCTATTCTGCTGCTTGATAGCCAAGATCAATTTCGGCTACAAAATGAACTAATGTAAACAAGAGGCACACCTTGAAAAGCTACTAGTCGAGAGAGATCCCCACCCAAATAAACATCTTGCAATATTTCAGCTCATTACTATGAGGTAGCCTATGATACCTTATCCCGGCTGGGATTTCTAATTTCCAATTCAATTTCGAATTAAATGTTGAAATTTATCAAATACAACAAGCGAGAGAGGGGGCCTTTTCAGTGTCAGTTTGATTCAAGATAGCAAAATGCATAGCACGAGGTATAGAATAATGAATGAATAAAGGCAGACTTGCTGGAGACAGTATTGTTACATGAGAATGAAATGAGTAATTGTTGCTTATCTCCATGACTTTTGCTGGGTCAGCATTGCTACTACGAAACTAAATAAAATGAAAGGGATGATTTTGTCAAAGTTTTTCAATAAGCAGGAAAGGAGAGTAAAATCACTTAATTTATCGATCGAGCTAATATCTTCACGTAATACATCGGTGTAAAATTTCCACTAGACAACTGCTAAAAAATATTGTAGATTGCTAAGACTTGTTTGGCCATCATTTGTTGCCCTGGACTCAGCGGCGTGGGCATGGTAAATAAAGTGGGGAGGGCAAGAATTTGAGGGGATCATGAGGCCTAGGCGCCATTAAATATTTTTGGGACCTCCCTTTGCTTTGGCTTAGAATGCATCTCCCGGTGCTTGCCTCTTGTGATAAGGATTATTTCGTGACAATTACTCTATAAAGCATAGCGCACAAGAACCATCCTTCGCCAAAAGTGGGGAGCATTTGCTCCCATATACCTCCTCGTGGCCACGCCACTGTCTGGATTTAACTTTTGTTGCAAGAAGTTTTTATAAAAGGTTTAATTTGACCCCTGTACTTTTGTTAGCAGTGTCTATGTAATTCTTTCCTCAAACGTTTTTAGCAAACTGTCAACTTATCTTGCTATCTTGGCACGAAAATCAAATTGAGTTAATTTAAGTCTTAAAAGTCAACTCTTCTTGACACAGTGTCTATGTTACAGGTACAACAGTCAGCTGGCACACCTTGACATGCATACAACATAATCTAGAGGTGAAATTAACACCTGTTGATGTGATGCAAGTTTGCCTGAACATAAAACTCACACATATATAATGTTAAATTGTCTGTTGTGGTGTAATTAGGCCGTCTACACCATCTGGTAGATGTCAGTCTTCGAATTCTGCAACATCAAAACATCTGTTTTTATTTCCTTTTATTTGGAAACACTGAAATTTTAAACTTTCTTGCATTGGGAAAGTTCAGTACTGAACTTTCTTAATTTTTCTAGGAACTGAGCACTGTCATCTCATAGTCGTTTACTTATGAAATAATATACGTGTAATATCTTTAAACGATAATGCCAGTTATATTGGGGAGGAATATCGGCCTTGGACAACAAATGTATGTGAAGAGCTAGACCTATATAGAAACTATCATGTCCTGAAAACTTTAATGAAAGGGTTTTTTTTAAAAATTGTTTATGAACCTTTTTCTTTTAGGGCTCTGAACTCCCGCCATTTCAATGAGAACTTACAAAACCACCATGAGTTGAATGTCTGACTGAGTTTTTCAACTAACACTTAATGAGCGCTAAGTTAACATAGCTGAGTTTGTCCCTAGTGTCTGTAAAACGCAAATTTATGTACATAAGGCTGAACACAGCATAGATTTGTTTCACTTTCTCCCTACAGAGTGCTATCGTAGACCAGTTTGTTACTTCATCCTACTCAGGCGATGTTGAATAAATTCAGTAGAGATAACGGAGTTAGGAGGCAGGCCACTTAATGTTTATTTTGTTTATGTTATAATTTCTTGGGCCTGTACTGCACCATTGTCTTTGACTGACTTGGAATTTCGTTCTTTCGAAAGACAAGTAGAAATTTACTAATCCATGTAGACATGAAAACATCTTCCACAAATTTTTTTTGCAATTGCTGTGGTTTTCTCCATTTTCCATTTTCTAAAAGCTGTAAAATGAGCACCAAGACTACTGGGAGACGATGATTGGGAGGTGTCATCGAAATAGAATTAGTGCTCATCCCGTACGTAAATGTGGTAATAGATAACGAAAGACGGGAATTCAACAAACACCGACCAATTTCTGCTGCCATTATCTCATGAACTGCAACTTTTGGTTAACTAATTACCTTGTTATTTGTTCACGCAAAATTTACTCTTAGAAAAGGCAAGTTTGCTCATTACATTAGGTTCAGTTAAACAGTGAGAAATTGAGGGATATATGTAAATTATCATGGTTGCCCGTTACTTCAAACATTTAAAATTGATGTTTTTAGATAACTTATAATACATTTAATGGCAAGATTACTCTCGGCTATAGTAAGTCTTTATATAGCGCAGTTCCCGGATATATTCATTTACAAAACGTTTTATAAGAAATGGCCACCATGAGAAAATCCAGTTGGGCTGTTCATACTGATTTCAAAGTACAGGTCAAACGAATCTTCCAAACAACTTCCCTTGGTAATGATTTACGAGTGTTTTAAGACCTACCGTAAGGCTTAATTTCCTGAGTATTCTTTATTGGATTTATCGTGTTTGGCCATTTCACGACGCTTGATCCATAATAAGGAATTATCGAGACGCCTTGTTATACCTACATATGAGATTTACTATTTGAACAGGAAATCTTGAAATGATCCTGTTCCTGGCTATGATTAATAACTCTGACGTTACACTGTCATTTAAGTTACTTTATGTTATTAACGAAGCCTATTTTAGGATCGTACTATAGCCATATTGCAAGAGACCCAGAAGCCGCGCTTAAGGTCAAACGAATTACGATTTTTCACTGTGATATCAGTAGATTTGTGGACGTTTTCTCTAAGAATGTAGAGTTTACAAATGTCCAAATTTTAGGTAATCCACTTTTGATGGGGTGTCCAGAAAAAATAGAACGGAATATGTCTACACAAAAACTTTGTATTAACTGTGTTCGAGTTTTGTAGTAACAATAACTATTTAGATGTTTGTCTCTAGAAAACCTAGGAACGACGTATTTCCAAGTGAGAAAAAGTTACAAAATAGTACAATTTATGCTTATAACATCGACAGTGAAAATAAAAGTCTAGTAAGTTCCTTTGCCTATTCTTCAAGCTGGCCAATAGGAAAGTTGGTTATTCATCACTAGCTACCTTCCGCTATCCTGGTAGTCGTGAAACACCGTGCCATTGCAGTATTCTAGTGCTTCCAACATAAACAGCTACTTTCCTTCCTTTAAAATATATTTCGAGTAAAAACAAGATTTAACACTGCACGCTTTATGGCAACTGAGAAACGGTGCCCTAGGTTCTTACTTCAGTCCTCTAGTCCCAATAAAACTTGTGAGCTTCAATTGACCGTTTAAATTAGATGAGTTACGGATATATATATATTAATGGAAGAGTCCAAGTGAAAAAACGAACTCTTTCTGCCTACAGTGTAATGGTTTTCTTGTTTTAATATAGACAGATTCCAATACTTCCAACTTAGATGAAAGGACGATCTGGCTGTTCCAATTATCAGAAAATTCTCGTCCTTTTACATTTTGGCGCATTCTGAATTTTCCAGTAAATGTTGGCCTATTGCAGAATAGCCTGTTTTGGCAGTCATTTCGCATTGCAAGCGCGAGATGGCTGTTCTGTAGGAGGAATTGATGCTTGGCGTACAGTGGCTGGAACTAAGCATATAGATAGATAGATAGATAGATAGATAGATAGATAGATAGATAGATAGATAGATAGATAGATAGATAGATAGAT
>JANTCA010087735.1:455-13981 GCA_024741275.1 Chironex yamaguchii | reverse complement strand
GATTTGTATTGTCCTTTTTTTAGGTGTAGGGGTACGTAGATATGTTTAGCCACATGAATAGATAATAGTGAAACGTCTGGCAAGTGAAAGCCTTCTGTTGTCGAAAAACAATCTCTTTTGGATGTTGAAGATATAACCCTAAATTTGCCTATTTCGACTCCTGTTAGTTACTTCATTCATGAACATAGATATATACTTACGGTGCATTTTGTACATATAGTAGCACTGTGAAAAGATCTAATCTAAGGGACCATTCAAAGATTGCGTAACAGACATCTTGACCATTTTTCAGACTCTCCTGGTCACGGATCGTAACAGTTAAGTTATCCCGCCTTTTGTGACGTAACAAAACAGTTAAAACTTGCCGCGAAATGTTTTCACGATTATTACAAAAGCCGTCTAGTGGAGATGCGGCTATAGGCAGTCTTATCTCATTGGTGGTGTATTGCTGAACTGTTTTTCGGCATTCAATATCGTTGTTAAGGCTATCTGAAAATCAAGAACGTGAATGGTCACTCTAACCCCATCATAGTAGCCATTCTTTCTTTTATCTAACTCTTTTGAAATCTCTGTACATACTTTTCAAATTTCGTCCCTCACCTCGTCACCCTAAGAACTTCCAGAAGGTGTAACATCTCGCTTTGTTCGTCATCGACCGCATGATTATCGTCATATCGTCCCGTCTTTAAGGCCGGCCTCCACTGATTTGCGCGTTCGTAGCGATCACTGTGCCTATTTTTGTTCAAATAAGCTATTACGTAATTTCCCGTTCGCCAGTGACCATATTCTGTGCGCTTGGGAGTAGAATCCAAGCGCATTGCCAGGCGCACATAACTTGGTCATAAGTGAACAATAAATTGTTAGTGCTTCAAGTGGTATCTAAGGTCTTTTGTTTTAAAAACAATAGATCGCCTGGTCGCTGCGAGCACGCGAATGAAGGCGGAGGCCAACATTTAGACGTAATCTTATCCCAAGTACGTCCTTACTTTCTGTTTCCTGTCCATCGATAATGTTGTGTCGTAGGCGTGCATGTCTGTATTGAAAGTGGATATAAGAAGTCAAGGTGGAAAGAACAGGAACAAAAGAAAGTAGTTCTACTGGTTTTGCTTAATTATCATTCAAAAAGTATGTAGCCCCGAGGTTTCGATAGCACGTATGGCCTAGGGGTTGTTCATGCCAAATTGGGAAGTGTTTATTCCCTTTTTTTTCATGTTGAAGATGACTATAGTTTGTTTTATTTTATTACAAAAGTTTAAAGTGAATGCCATGGTGGTTCGTATAGGTTATTCTTTCAACTTGGCTTTAGATGCTAGAATTCAAGATGTAATCACTTCCGCCAGGATTCTCTATCTTTAGAGTAGGTGAATTGCTCGTTTAACTATGCCTATTGCTCGTTTAACTAGTCTTGTTTAACTATGCCTTACATGACGTAGTTCCCAGCCGTTTCTGTGCAGAACAGAACGAAGGACCCGTCGTTCTGTAGGCTCAACGTGTACAGAGGAGTTTACGAACCATCGGCCAGTTTGCGACCTAACCCAGTAATTCAATTGATTACAACTGAAGTGACTTAAAACAAACAACGACGGAATCAGAGTTGTGTAGGACAGCAGGAAATAAACAGTGGATGAGTTTGTAATTCGTCAGACAAAGACACCTGTGGGTTTCATTTTCTCTTTGCATCCTTGAAGTCAATGCCGTCTGATCGTTATTCTGTAAAAGTGAATTGCAACGTAAAACAGGTCCGGTTTTAGGTTAACAAAATCAAGAAACATGAAGTAGTTTAGAACGATGAAACTGGTATTAGCTTTCTGGCGATGGAAATTATTTTTAAAAAGTTCAGTTTGCTTTGATGTGTCGCATACTGTAACATGCTGTACAATGGTCGGGAGTGTAAAGACGAAGTCAAGTTCCCGGCAACAGAAACATAAATACGGTAGAGAAGTAGAGAGCTATGCAACACTCGCCAGTTATTTACGGGATTAAAATACATGCATCTGTACAAAAGCGTGCAAGGTGTGATAGTTATGTCAAAGATATGTAGCGCCGTGGGGCTAGTGTATGATCAATAAAATGCATTTGTGACTTTATCGGCATTTTGCAGAGAAGAATGATGCTGGATGGATAATTTTTTAAGTTTAAGAGGGCGATAAAGTTAGCAATATTTTATATTTCATAGCGTTATATCACTTTATTTGCAACAGACGAATAGAAGTGGAGTGATCACAAGCAGCGTACAAGTATGTCTTTTTCACAAAGTTACAATGACCTTCAGACTTCTTAGCATATTACTGGGTCATGTGTCACGGACATGTCAACTTGGAAGCAATCGATACTACTTTATTTTTTGTACTCCTGCAAGGTCATTTGTTTTTGCTTCGTTGAAGGCTGTACGTTGTAGACAGGTGACAAAGCTTATAATTAAGGACGAATACATGAGAATTAGTTGCGCTTATGAATATTACTCGCGAAAAGAGTTCTTTTCACCTACGTGACTTTGTTCTCCCTAAGCGTGGCAAGTCAGGTGGTCCTGTTGCTCACTATTATCTTTCTATTTACTTTATTTGCACTCAAATAGTCACACTTGATCCCCACACGTGGGTAAATCAACCTTATGTTTTAACGAGTTGACCGTAGCTTAGGTATTAGGAATTTATGGGACAGGTTAAGTCTCGTTCGTGTCTGTCTAGCACAGTTAACTTCCCACTTGCGATGGTAAGAACGAATTTTAATAAGCATCTGCGTTATTAAAGTCTAGTCTCCTACGCTTTGCCGTTCTGTAACGTTGACTGTAAATGTGAAGTCAGTAGATTAGATGGAGGATAAAGAGAAAAGTCATTGTACAATTGGCGCAAAGGCCGTGGTATCGTGTTTAGACATCGGAATAAGGAATCAGGCGCCTTTCATTGCCAGCGTCCTCGTTTTTGTATTTAAAGCGACCTAAATTTCATGAATTGTCTCACCTTACATCTCGATGTGTGTCGTGTTTGCGGGTAGTAGCATGGCCTACTCAAATGATTTTACCGCCTTGCAATGGATCTTTTTCTGAAAGTTACCTGTCAGCTAATTTTCTGCCCTAAACCGATTACCATGGTAGGCTAATTTTACATTGAACCAGGAGCAGCTGAAGGCAATTCGGTTGGCAGGTGTGAAACGTTTTTAAAGTTTCAAAAGCAGTATCTTGTTCATACCCTTCTGTAGCACTCTGGTGATGCTCACATGAAATATGCTCGTCAAGGTAATTCTTCAGGAATTTGCTATTATTATGTGATCAATTTTTTTTTTAATTTCAATTTATTGAACACGGTTTTGGTAATTTTCATTTCTTCTGCTCGTCATTTTCAAGTCAATGTCAATGTTAATGTTTTTTAAGCTTTTGCTTGCTGTATTATATTCAGCGGTTTCGACATTTAGCGAGTGCAAATGAGGAGCAATACTTGATTTGTATCTTCCTGGATATCTATTTATCTTGTTTGAACCAAACTCAGTCAGTTTTGATAAGTTTATCATTGTCTGCTGTCCCGCGCTTGATATTCTTGATTACGGTTGATCGAGTGACCTTGCATGCTGTCTCTGTTAGTTTCTACGACAGGAGCGGTCTTGGATTTCCGGTTGAAAAATATTTGATGCATTAAATGATAGGTGATCAGAAATGTTTTGTTTTAATTGTTGACCAAGTTATAGATGACTGAAGAGTGTCTTTTGTGGGAGATGATTAAAAATGATCTCTGAGACCAATATCATATTTCTCAACTTTCGTTTTTCAAAATTTTTGCTAGTTTACATTTGTGATCGTGTAATGTGACTGGAAAGCTCGAGTAAATTTTCAAAATGAATATTACTTACTTTTTGCTCGTTAACATGTGTGTTCGTAGAAGTTCCACACTTTTGACAGTCATGCTGAGAATAGAAAGTGACGAGAACAATTTCTCCCGAATAAATTTTTATCATCGATTTTTTTCAAACACCTCCTAACGTAGACTTATGTTTTGTGCTCTTACCAACTTTTTATCAATATGTTGACTTGATTTTTGTCTGAGGAGTATATGCTCTTTTGATGTCACCAATCTGTAAAATTAGTTTCTTGTAATACGAGTATTTAGTCTGTCAATATGACAAACTTGGAGGAGAATTTAAAATGTTTTTTTGGTTTTCTTTACTGCGTTTCAAATTTCAGATAAAACACTTACTGGGTATTCTAATATGTTTGACACGTAGATACCTATGTAGTCTTATTGAAGTTCGAAATAATTTTCTTGATTTTTCTTGTTTAAGCGTGGTAAACGCATCGAAAGTACCATGTAGTGGTTTGTGATGCACATGCGTTGAAGAATGCGATTTTTATACCCTAACTAATTTCGTGTATTTGGAATGGATTACTTTGTTGAAGTAATTGTCTAAAGTGAACTATCTTGCTTGGCTAGTGCAAGGTAATTAACTTGATTTGCACCACATCAAACATAATAAATATATGCTTGAGGATATAATAGAAAGAGTAATAGCACCATATTGCATCGTAAGCTCACTGGTTTCAATTTGCATCATACTAGCAAATTGGAACAAACTTGGGATGTAGCAGGCAATAGAGTCACGATGGTTTGCAAAGGCGTCAACTTAATAGGCTTCATGTCTGAATTGGAAGTGAGTGAAGACAGGTGTCTTTAGCAATGTGACTGAAACTTAATCCTGTTGTACTTTTAATGGTAATTTGGTTTTATTCCAATCTTTTGAAACTACGGAGAGGTATTTAAACATGAACAAACGCGTCTTTTGCTCACTTTTAGGCTGCAAAATCTAACTAGCCAGGAAAGGAATGGGTTATAGTTGACAGTGTGTTGTTTTCTTTCTTCAAATCAAGTCTGATTGTTCATTTCACAATTAGCTTCATTTATACGTCTAAAGGTTCGTCGGCGGACAAGGTCGTGGATCGATACCAAGGACTCCAGTGTTATTTTAATTAGACGGCACTGCATGTGTACAAGTACGCAATTACCGATCACAGTGTCTTACGTTTACAAGCGTAAGAGTTAGGCACAATTACAGTATTGCACAGAAAACATTTATGCAACGTCCACCTTAATTATTCGAGTATTAATTTGACATTGACGATTTATTTTGACATCTACCACCATCATATACTTTTGTCTTTCTGCGTTACTTGGTTTTTTCCTTCCTTCGTTTAATTGTTTGTCTATAACACACCTCAGATGTACTAAAAACTGAGTACTATACCTATGCTTGTCGTGATGTAATGGTGTAATGTAGACACCTTGGCTGGATTTCTCTTTGCGACTGCCTTTTTGGTGTAATTTTAAATCTGCTGGTGGTGAATTTGCCAGTCAGGTTGTATCGGAAGCATATCGGACTAGTCCTAAAAATCATGTGTTAGCAATGGAATAGCAGGTAAACATGATGGATAAACTTAACAGTTTCATTACTTAGTGTGTTTACCACCAATTTTTTCTTTCCTTTAGTTTCGTTTGAAGATCTTGACTGCAATCATGATTTGAAACGATCGGCCTCATCAGAAAACGATATTAATGCCAGCAACTGCAAGTTAGATATGTGTGAAGGTGGTCCCCAGACTTGGGGTCGATCTCTAGAAACTTTATTGGCTGATCCAGTTGGTGTTAAGTATTTTCAGGTGAGTCACGTTAGGTGTATTCGATGTCTTTTTTTTTATTGAAGTGGTTGTGGACGTGGCTATGCCAGAATTTATGGTATTGGTTAATCTGAGGCAATGGGCAGAAAATAATCTTCGACAATACATTTGCCAAACCAACATGGCTAGCGATACAAATCTTTCAGGGTATTCAGGTACGCCACTACGCAGGCATCAGACGACACAGGAAAACATTCAACGTTAACCATTGCCCTAAAGAACTCATTGGCTATCAAACCTTTCTCCTGTAAGGCGCTTGGGGTATAAACCATTGCGTTTGAAAAGCTCATAAGCTATAAACCATTTTTCTTTAAAGGCGCATAGGCTACAAAACATTGCTCTTTAAAGGCAAAATGGCTAGAAGCATTTGCTCTTGTAAGGCACATAGGCTATTAACTATTGCTCTTTAAAGGCGCATAGGCTATTAACTATTGCTCTTTAAAGGCGCATAGGCTATTAACTATTGCTCTTGTAAGGCGCATTAACTATAAACCATTAGCCTTGAAGTGCTTTCTGGGCACAAAAAAATTACTGTTGAAAGGCTGTCAGGCTGTATACTATTGTTCTTTAAATGTTTTTTGTTTTACCACATATCTTCTCAAATTATGGACTATAGGCCTTAGAAAATCACTGATAGGTTAAGACCATGAGCTCTCTTCACGTCTAATGTTTGAAATTGGTTTTGTATTATCGAAATGTTTCTGCGCCATAAAGGAAGAATATAGAAAATATGTAATAGTAGCTGTTATTGAAAGAAAATTGCGCTATGTTTATTTTTATGTGACTTCCAGTTTTGGTGTTCAATGTCAAACGAAGGATTGTGTTTGATAGGAGATTTCGCCTCTTATTTTGTTTTAATTATGAGACTTGAAATTTGCTGTCAACAAGAATAACTTTGCTAAACATAAACGTCGTTGCTGGTCCATTCCTGCCAACAGGTATTTTGTTAGACATGTTACAGAATATGTAAAAGGTGTAACGTGTTGTTAAATGGTCCTTAAGTTCACAACCCTTTTTAAATTTTGATATTTTTGCCCAAAATGATTGTCAATGGTTTTAACGATCCGATGACAACTGGTTGAAAATACCAATTCGCGTTTCAACATTAGAATTAACACCAAACTTTTGCAGCTTTCGCTTTGATGCCAATAGCTGTTTGTGTCAATTTTCATCCGAGTATGCTCTTGAGCAAGGTTAAAGTTATTCGTCATTTGAGATTCAGTATTCACTCTCAGATGCAATGGTGTGGATATAACGTGGGGCAAAGAGCCTCCGTGGTTTGGTGGATAAGACAACGGTCTTGTAAGCCAGAGGTTGCGAGTTTAGACTCGTCACCACAAACAAAATACCGTTGGTGCGAGAAAGTAACGGGAGCCCACTGTCATAAAGAGCTCACTTCCTAGTAAAATTCCTTAATCCTGGCAAGGAAATCAGCTACGCTCGATAATGAGTCTGCTAGAAAAGGGAAAAATTTCCACGAGCTTTTCTCCACTTTTGATTTCACCATATATTTATTGCCTTTTTTTGTTTTTGTATTGTGCTATGTAAAGGTATCAATCGTCAACGATTGATGCCTTTGCATGGTGATTTATTCGGGAATTATTCGGTATCGGAGTATTTTATAAAAGAATTTTACCATAAGGAGGTATTTTATGCAAAAAATGCAATTATAGCGTATTTTGTGCAAAAATGTTACCACAGCGTATTATTTCATGCGAGAAATATTACTGTGGCTTAACATTTTTTATGCGAAGTGTCAGAATGGCATGGTGTTTTATGTAAATAATGTTGCACTGCCATATAACGTAGTACGAGAACTGGTATTATGACGTAATGTTTCATATATTCATATATAATCTCGCGACGTTTCTGCTTTAGGAGTTTCTCAGGAAAGAATTCAGCGAAGAAAATATCATTTTCTGGAATGCATGCGAAAGATTGAAGAAGCTAACAAAAGCATATGAGGTGAGAATTTTTATATGTGATACTGAAGTTGTGTTAGTCACAAGCATGTTGCATACACCGGCCAAATTTAATTGTCACGGCATTGATGGATGTGAAGAACAACCAACAGCGTGATTGGTTGGTTTTCTTGTTGGACTTTTTTATGGGTTTTAAACATGACAGCAACGGTACCCTTCTCTTTGTTGTTTTAATTAGGGAAAGTGTTGCATTCAAAATGATTATTCCGAAGTATCATGAAAAACCAACATCGCTTTGTCTTTATTTTGTATTCATAAATATTTGCTGTGATAATGTGTTGGCTATAGTATGGATGTTCACTTTGGAGCACGACATGGCTGTGATGCTGTCGTTTCCTAATGTCCGTCATTAGCGATGTCAAATTCAGGTTATGTACATTTAGTCTTAAATCCAATCAAAAGCAAGACAGATTCACAAAAGTCTTCAGCTCTCTGCAATGAAAAGGTATCTGTTAACAACTGCTTGCCATTGGGTATGCACAACCTTTGGTTTGAATTAAGTAGCTTTCGTTGAACTTAATGTAAGCAGGTTTAGATCCTATCTAATCACAAGTAGATGTTTGGTTCCAATATTTAGACAAATTATTTTCATCTAACGTCTACCGTAAAGTATTACCCGAATTCCATTGGATTGCCATCACAGTACCATTTTACTACCGTTGCACGACGGTTACACTGCCGTTGCGCTGTCATTGCACTGTCATTGCACTGCTACAACATTTTCAATATGCTACAGTAATATTACTACTGCCTTGCCATTGTATTTTCATTTCTTTAGCATTACACTACTGTTTTCATCGTCAAGATACTACTATTGATATCGTCAAATCACTACTGGTGTCATCGTCATTACATTACCATTACACCATAATTGCAGTATTATTGCACTGCCATTACCATACCGTTGCAGTATCATTGCGTTGTTGTGATACTTTCATTACATTGTCATTGCCTTGAAATTATGCTATTATTGCATCGCATTGTACTACCATTACACTATCATTGCTGTATAATTGCATTTTTATCACTTTTCATTACCAATGCCTTGACAGCATACCACCATTGTCTCTGCAATGTAATAATTTACCATTTTATTATGGCTCTACCATTACATTGGTATTACTCCATTGTATATCATTACATTATGGTAATACCATAACAGAGGATTTAAAGATAGAAGAAGAAATTAATACCAGGATAGGAAAGGCGAAAGCAAAATTCTGGGAGTGTAAAGAGTTCCTTAGAAGAGATATCAGCCTGCCACTGAAACTCCATTTAATGAAGTGCTATGTGGTCTCAGTGCTGGCATATGGATGCGAGTCATGGGACTTTTTAGCAGCGTAGAAGAATAACTTGGAGGCCCTCGAGATGTGGCGTCTAAGGCGCATCTTGAAAATCAGCTGGAGGGAGAGATATACCAACAGGGAAGCCTTTGAAAGAGCAGGAGCGGAAAGAAAGCTGGTAACAGATTTTTTGAAAGCAAAGATGAAATACATAGGACACTTGATGAGAGGGAGTGCTGGAAGCTTGGGTAACACTTTGTTGGAGGGGAGAATTGAAGGAACAAGTGCAAGAGACAGCCAAAAAGGAAACGTAAACGTAGAAGAGTTAATTGGGTGCAGAACATATGTCGTGGCAATGAGAGTAGCCGAAGACCGTGAAAGATAGCGATCTGTGGTTATCTTTAATGACCCAAGGTGTTCTTAAAATGCATTGCTCACTTTCTGATGCGACTATTCCTTGTGATACACAAATGCCTCTGATTTGTTGAATGGTTAGTACGGTGAATAAAATTCTTCTTGAGAAAGGTTTCATGCTGTCGAAGGTATGTTTTAGATGCTATGAATGAATTAGTAACCTTGATCTTTTACAGATTGCTTCGTTGGCTGATCAGATTTTCACACAGCATCTGTGTTCAGGTGCTCCATTGCTAGTAAATGTGGATCAGCAGGCTGCCAAGAAGGCAGAAGAGACACTTGAGAAACCCCATGCAAACATGTTTGAACTACAACAAGAACAGGTAATGGAACTGGAAAACGATACCATATATGAACCGTACGTCTTAGGTTCAGGCGCTTTCGTGTTTCCTAGGAATGTTTGTTTAGATGTTTTTTATTATAATTGTTACACATTAGTTTCACGATAGTGTATTGCTATGGATTATTAGGGCCCAAGGTTGCTCGTTTATTCATTATTGCTTCTCTGAGTTTGATCATTATTGTAATTTGACTAGACGTACCTTCTTTTAGATGTCGCCAGTAAGACAAAGAGAAATTAGATGAACACTCTTTCGCTAAATGCTCCTTTCGAGTAAACAGTCCCTCCCCCTCCCTCCCCCCCCCGCAACAGGCCCCCAAACTGGGCGTTTTTATGCAACAGACGACATATGGTTTCCATTTAGTTCTAATTGTATGCTCAAATAGTAACAAATACTATTCATTGGATGATGAATTAGCTGTCTATGGATTTTCTTAAGTATGTTCGTATTTTCACAAGTGTCTTTGTTTTCTCATTTGAAGTTTTATTACACATGTTCGTGCTCAATGACTTTAATCCGTACTAAGTCGCTGGATAAAAAGTTTTGGACAGTCATTTTCATTGACACCTCCTCGAATAGACGTGGTACTGTCGACTGAACAAGATGTAGACCTCCATCCTACTGTTTTGTGGACGTTTTTCTAGCTCGTAGGCATTTAGAGTAAATATGCCTTGCCGAAACTTTTGATATTGCTTCGTCTGCGTCACACATGAAAACGAAAAACGTCGTCGCTTATTAAATCGGCAAGGCGTTCAGTATACCTGCATAGTATAGGCGTAGAAGTAGTTTATTTTAACCTCGTTTTCGCGATCACCTGAGTAAAAAAAGTATGACCATGACGAAAGTAAAATCATAGCTGCTTTAAGAGTTAAACTATACAGTCGATAACATTCGTCCATTATATCTTTTGGTTACGTTAAGTTTCGCGTCGAATGCCATTTGTGTTCTTAATTCAAATAGCCTTGCCGTCAAAGAGATGGAAAATCGTTTTTGTCTGCGACGCAGGCTTGGTAGACTTAAGGTGGTTATTTTCGGTTGTGATAGGTTCTCAGAGGAAATAAACTAGTTGCTAAATCACGCTGTCGAATTTTTTTAATCTCGCAAAGCGAAATTTGCTTTTTTGTGCAGCTGGAACAGTGTGAACAGCACAAATTATAATTTATAAGGCAGGTGGTATTAATCCTGCAATTATTCGGTGCAGGATTTGATGCAGTGTGCATTTTAGTTGCGACGGATTGAAACGTCGATTGTTTGCGCTGTTCATTAAACAGGGGGCGAAATAACAGCCTGTCGCCGGCCATGACCGGCTCTGTTTCAGCAAAGACGGGCCCTGAATTTTGGCAACTTCAGTAAAATGACCGGCTGCCCCGAAAGGCTTGTATGTTATCATATCAAACATTTATCTGTTAAGTGGAACTAAGCTGTGATGCTTACTTTGCTTTCACTATTTTATTTGAAAGGAACAATTTTTTGCCATTTATTATATTAACAGAAAGCATTTTAATGAAAGTTATAGACCTGAAAACAATTACTTTAGAACCCACTAGGGGGCTCAGAACGCCCCTTGGATCCCAATTCTTATTTCGACCCCTGTTAAAGTAGCGATACTTTCTTCTTTCTTTTAGATATTCAAACTAATGAAGTATGACAGCTTTCCGCGATTTTTAAAGTCTGGTGTTTATCAACAATGTCTGCTGATGGATGACCAGGATGAGGATGACGAGGCGCGACGTGGCAAGGTTTGTAACAAGAGGCATCGGACAATATTGTTTGAGTATATTTTGACTCCTAAATGGTACGTTCTAAAATGTTTTGTTTCAAACAGCAAAAGAACTAGCTGTTGTTTGCGTATGACCTTCGTGTGTACGTTCCTTGTAGTTATTCCGATACATAAAGATCTTCAATTGGCAGTCTGTTTTTGATTGCACAGTTAGGCACAGCCAGGGTCTACACTAATGCAACAAGTGTAAATTTTAGAATGAGTATCTTCCATATACGCCCTGTAACTATCCCTTGGCCCTACTCCTGGTCTCGGCCTCTCGTCTAAATCATTCACCATTTACTTAGCGGTGGAATAAGTGACTTACTTAACCCTGTCCCTACTCCCAAATCTCCCTATTGTTGCTTGACTTAACCCATCACTCTCACTCTTATCACTCACTCACTCGCTCACACACACACACACACACACACACTAACTCACATACAAACTAACTCTCACACACTCTCACTCATACACTCATACACTCATATATGTATAACTCACATATTGACCCACTCTCAATCACTTACATTCTCGCTGACACTCTCAGTCACTCGCACTCACTCGCTCATTCACTCTCCCGCACACACGGGTCATTTGCACACTCGTTCGTTCAGTCTTCGTTTACTCTTTCACTTAGCTGGTCGCTGCCTCCCCAGCTGGTTTGCTTTAGGGTTTTTTCGCGTTCTCGTGACAATGTTGGGTTTAAGCCACGTATCTGTAACTGACGTTTTCTAAAAATCACAGTTTAACGGTATCTTTCCATAAATTTTGTTCCTTTAGAGTATATGGTACGTTAGGAAATCAAAAAGCAATGCGAAAGATCTTCAAGATGCAGCAGAGAGAAAGCGCTCTATACTGAATTTTCTTTCCAAGGGTAAGTGTACAGTGTGTTTAATTTAAAGATTGTTTAAGGACATGGAGAGTCACTTTAGCATGAATTCGCCATGTACAATGGTTTTAATACGTTAAAAGGCAGTCTTGATCCTGGTTGGTTCTGGAAGAAACTGGGCTGTATATAGAAATACCTTATCCTTCTTGGGTCACTCAATTTTTATTTCCTGTTTTTTTATTGAGATATCGAGAAACAAAATTTTGCCTCCCATTTACTGCAATGCTAAAGAAAATTCCAAAACCATCCAGACTCGAGAAGGCCATCTTGATCACTCTCAAACGTGAATGGGGCTCTTTCTTGGGCCAATGTATATCTCTGGTAGATATGTTGTGAGAAACGGAACGTTAAACAAACAGGTTCTAACAGACAAACAAACAAACAAGCGAACGATAACAAAAAAAAACAAACAAACAAACGGTAACAAAACAAACAAAGCAGGGTAAGCATGATCGATTTGATAGTGTTCAATCCAAAACAATATGGTAATAGACTCGCTCTCCCAGTGATTGTTGACATTTTTATTTTTATAGTTTATCGTAGTAGTTTCTTAAACTGTTGTGACCAGGAACACGAAACTACGATGATCGAATATCTATTCTATACGATTCCCCTGCATGGATTTTTTTTATTCTTGTGACATTTTCACCACGTGCGAACGATTTACATAAATTCCCTCATTTCCAAACGACTGGCATATACGTTTTCCAGTATCCCAATAAGTTACACAACTTTGAGCAACTGTGAAACCTTACAGGTAAGGACTATTTAGATGGTGCAAAGTCATTTTTCCTTCTTTTCCGTATACCGTTAATCCTCTATTACCTATTTTGCCTCGATCAGTGTTATTGTTACTTACTTACTTACTTACTTACTTACTTATGGCCCGAAACGCCCGTGTCGGGCATGGGCTGCCACTATGTCTGCGCAAACTTCCTTCCACTGAGGTCTGTCCTGAGCAATCGTCTCCAGAGATTCAAGCCATCTTTGGTCATAAGCTCTCCTGCTTAAAGCTAGCGGAGTCATTATATATGGTTCTGCCTCCTTCTTGAAGTAGCATTATTGTTATTATTATTATTAGCATTAGTGTTATTGTTACATAAGAACAACACAATCAGTGTTATTGTTACATAAGAACAACACAATCAGTGTTATTGTTACATAAGAACAACACAATCAGTGTTATTGTTACA
>JANTCA010087724.1:0-13982 GCA_024741275.1 Chironex yamaguchii | reverse complement strand
AGATAGTAGATAGATAGATAGATAGATAGATAGATAGTAGATAGATAGTAGATAGATAGATAGATAGATAGATAGATAGTAGATAGATAGTAGATAGATAGATAGATAGATAGATAGATGTATATTTAATAGGGGGTTATGTAGTTTCTTCAACATATTTCTTAAAATTCTTGTTTGTTTTGATTGCTGTAAAGTCCTTGTTTCTTATAAGAAGATGGTAGCTCCCACAGAACTAACTTCACGTTTGCTTAGAAACAGTACTTGGAAGACATGAAGGCTCATAAAGGTCAATACCGTCAAAAGAAGCCATTAAGCAGCTCCTATAAGGACAACACACGATAGCTGTGTGCAAAACAAAGAAGAGAGGCAATCCTCGGCCAATCTTGCAGTTCCATATATCATTGAAAGGAGGTAATAAGTGCCCAGAATTGCGAGAGCAGCAGAAGACAAGAAAATGCCATTTGTACAGTTACCAGAAGATCAGCTTGTGTGTGCACTTAACATCGAAGTAAAGAGTGAGAACACAGAAAAACTCAAACTTGTTCTTCAAATTCTCCGACGTTTTCATATTCAGATGACCTTCTTTTGCACAATCTTTTCAATATTCAATGTCTCAGATTTGACACCACTCGCTCTGGCATCTGGGATAATTTCAGCGGGCTCATTTGAGGGGATCCATTTTAAGGGAGGCATGCACCTGCACACGTTGTGTACAAATGCACTGTGCAGCGTCTCATTCAGAGAGAAATCACAATGTTCCCAAGACTGGAGAAAAAGGTCCAAATACTGCAGAATGCTAGCAACAATTTTAAGAAAAAGAAGACAGGATGCCAACGATGATGTACTGGAGAACAGCAAATGGAAGGAGTTCATTCATGTTCTTTGTAAAGAAATACAATCGTCATCTCAGTCTGAAATGGCAAAAATTTGGCTTTCATGTCTGGAAATGATCAAAGTTTTCTCATTATGAATTGCCATATACTAAGATCTAAACAATCGAAAGAGTACATTTCGTCTCTCCATTTGATGCTTCCATGGATGGCAGCTTGTGATCGAATAAATTACACTCAATACAAGACCTTACATTGTCCAGATATGATAAATCTGACAGATAAGCAAAGAGACTTTATAAAGGATGCTATGTTCTGTGCATAAATCAGTGAACGTCTATTCAGTGCATTGCCCTTTGACCAATGGATGAAGATGACCATGAACAAAGACTCTAAAATGAAATTGGGTTGGATTGATTTTCAAAAAACAAGGACATGTTGTATACAAACAAGAAAACAATCAGCAAGATAGAGTCAATACGTCAAGCTTTCCGTGCTGCTGCAAGCATTAAAGTTAAGAACCACTGCCATTTTGAAACCTCTTCATCGAATTTAAGGCTTGACGAGAAGCATGTACAAGATCTAAGCTGCTGTATACAAGAGTGGAATTGTGATCCTTTTGACGAGCAACACAAGGACGTCCAATCACATGAATCTGGATTGCTTGCAAGTCTCGTTAAAGACTTCCCAAGTGCATACAAAGAAAGTAAAAAACAGGTCCAGTCTTTTTTAAAAGAACAAATTTTCCAATATTAGACAAAATACAAAAAACTGTCGTTGTAATTTCATCACATTGTCACATCAGGCTCAATTAGATCTCGCAAGAGTCATGCAATAACTTGATCATGCATAGCTTAACGGGGCTGCCACTGTCCCTTTTCAATGTGAACAGTACCCTTAACAAAACAGTCAAGGCAAAGTTGGACGATGTGCTCGAACTTTTTGTCCTTCGGAGAATGTTGGACTGAAACAACCATTTTTGTTAACAAGACGCACATGCACAAAACGGGGACATCGAGCATGTAGACGATGTCAATTATTAAGTTCAGTAAGCCAGTTAAGATGCACAGGAGTCCCGAATACTGGTTCAAAAGCTTTGTCAGAACGATTAATCTGAAATGTTGCAGATTGAATGTGGTTTGTCCATTTGCTCGAATTTGACAGAATAGCAGCACATAAGTGGTCTTTCAATGTGCGATGCATTTGCTCAATGCTTCTGTTTCCCTGGAAATAGTAGGGAGTGCCGTAAACATGTTTGATACCATAATGGAACAGCATATTGTTGAAAACCGAGGACGTGAATTTGGTTTCATTGTTACATAGTTAAGTTTGAGGTGGTCCATAACGCATGAGCCAAACTCTTTCTAGGGTGTCAGTCACAATAGCAGCATGGACGCAGCTGACGTCAAGGAGACGATTGGGTATCATGAACTTTGCCCCAAAGAAATTGTAGATGAGAAGAAAACTTTGATGAGGGCACAATCGAAATATAGAATCATTCAACTCTGATTTTAGCAATATTGACAAAAATGGAGCAACAAGGAAAAGAGATAAGGCTAAATTACCTAAGCTGAAATTGAAACAATTTGGAGGTAAAATTTTAAATCTGGAATGCATTCAGGAGTGCCAAACATGATGACAAGGACCTTGCAAGCATCTACAATTTCAAATATCAAAAAAGGTAGCCAGCACAGACTGTCACTTTGGTTTGCCACTGACAAATGCAGATTCTGAGGCTGCAATTGATGTATGGAAGTAGAGATATGCAAAACCAATCATCATAAAAAGGGTGCACATTAAGGTAATGATGATCCAGCCAGGCAAAAGAATGTTGCTAGACTACGAACACTTTTTACAAAGTTGAGAGCTATTATCAAGGCCCGGAGGCAATGAGAGTGGCAATGGAAAGTTATTCATCTATTGTTGTACAAATCCTCATGGAGAAGTTTCCAGAGGCAGTGCAATAGAACCTGATACGCTCTTCAGGGAACTATATGGAATGGAATATTGAGGAGCTTCAAAGCGCATTGGAAAGGAGTTTGAAGTACGTGAGTCTCATGTTCCATTATTTGAACAACATCAGGTCCAGTCGCATAATCAGCAATGTAGACGGTGAAAATAGCAATGTGCGACAGCATCAGCACTACGTACAACTGTGTATTTTTTGAAAGACAGCATCGTAGTGAGAACTGAAACAGAGGAGCATATCTCGAAGAAAAGGAGAATTGTCTTAATTGGAAATTAGGATGCTTTATTTGTCTGTAGCCCAACCATTGGTCTTTTAAATGTAGGTTTAGCATTCATTGCAAAATGCATCTCACCTGTACCATTACTTGTTAAGTGATGGGGGAACACCATCACTTGACATATATTGGTAAAGTGGTGGATAAGGAGGGTACCCAGGCTCCAGTAGAACCTGCACAAATAGATAATGCAACAGGCAAGTAGTCATCTTTGGCGTCCTTATCATCAAGCTTTAACTTAGAGGCTACCTCTTGGGTAGGGAGCACTTGTTTGATTTCAGTGATCAGTTGCGCTTCAAAGTATTTTGCTTGTTTAGATAATGATAAGCAGAAGACACTTCTAGTCTTGTGGCAGCTAGAAGACATTTATTAGTGAAATAGCAGTCAGTAGGTTAGGGTTAGACCTTATTAGCGCTGAGGAACTAGCAATTATAACCCTCATCAATGAAGAGTTAGGTGCAGGCCTAAGAAATTTTTACTAGTCATCATTAAGTCTTTTGAAAGATAGTAAGTCATCAAATTTGGGTGGTTGCTATCAAGACTTCTAAAAGATAAGAAATTGAGTTCTTATAACTTATTCTTATAACAGTGTAAACATTTCTGTTGGCAATGCTCAATATTCTCGTCTGAAGATTGAAGCACAATATCGTGCTAAGAGGTGCAAGATTTTTTATTGGGACGCCTTGGAAGGAAGGTCATGGCCCAGTTTCTAAGGTAATTATGGTGGGGATATGGAGAAAGAATTTTTGAACATTGAAATTCACAAAGAAGATAAGTATTTTCTTGGTTTTTATGGGTTGGAGTAGGGATATGATTCCTGTACTTGCTCTGAGGGGAGCCAAGGGTCGTCATCCTTATAATACTCAATCTGAACAGCCTACGATTCGAAAAGTAAGTGGCAAGTAGAGACAAGTCAATAATTACGTTTCGAGATTTGTTTGCTGTATTTTTGCAGTGACTCATGAGCCCATGTCATGGCTAAGGTATTGATACTGTTACTCCTTGTTCACTCCAACAATTAATATTAGTCACTATTAGACTGATGCTGAAAATAGATAATTAGGACTAGTTACATGTAGTTCCTTCTACACTGCCCAATTGTTATTATATAGTTAATAATTCTCTACGAAACAGGAAACAGTAGAATTAATTTTCATTATGGGTGTATAGTAACCAGTTACTGTTAAGTGTATGCAGCAGAACATACCTGAATACGCCGTGAGCTTTTCATAGTTTTGAGTAAGAATTCATTTTCATTTAAACCTGATGATGGTCACTTTAGCAATCTTAAGCATTTAGATGTTACATTTTACATCTTCTACAGTACTATTTTCTTCTTCAGATGTCTATCTTATACAGAATCAATGGCACCATGAGTTACTACCTGCTTCTGGACTAAAGTAAAATTATATGGCACTATGGATTGATGAAATATGCCCACGGCGAAGTAATGATGAAAGTCGTTGAATTCAGTTTCTGGAGAAATTGTTGATGGCTCCTACACTGAAATGTTAAAAGCAAGTTTGGATTAAGTAAATTAGTATCATTATGTCTCAAACAAGAACTACACTATATAAACAAGAAGTATATAATAAAACATTTCAAAGTTTCATGTACAAAGTAAAGAAAGAAGCCTGAAAAAATCACTAGAGTGTACAAAGCATCCAGGTTTTGTTGGAGACTGTCCAGAAGACAACATGTACTCTGATAGGCCTCTCCCTATCTCATACTAGCACAAGGAAAATCGTGCTTGATTTGAGACGTGAACTCATTTGAGAAACTTCGTAAAAAGCCCATGCATAAACCTTAGATGGATTTGAGTAACTTCAAAACAAGTCCACCCTTTAATATTAAATGTATTTGAGGAACTTCAAGAATAGCCCATGCTTGAACTTTTAATGTATTTGAGAAACGTCACGAAAATCTCATTCTTGAGCCTTTAATTCATTTGAGAACTTCAAGAAAAGGCCATGCATAAACCATAAATGTATTGGAGAATGAATGTAATGAATGCTGACGACGTAAAAAAGATGAAAATAGGGCAAACATGCAGTGTTCAAGCTTGGGGATCTGGTTAACATCGATGGTCGATCTACTTGTGCAACCACCATCCGCCAGCACCAGGTTTCCAGCTATGTCATGCCTTCAGCAAATCCTCTAAAATCGTTTCTGGAGCTCGAATTTGGTGGACATATTGTCGAATTTGTTTGCCAGCTGTGCAAACTGGCAAAACATATCGTCACTTGAAACCTGGCAATCGAGCAGTTAATGTGACCTCGTATTTTTGGAGATGATGAATGTGGAGCATTGATACCTGTTCAAGGATGCACAATTCAACAACAGAAATTTTTGATATTTTGAAACAATGTCAACATCAGTTTTCTACCAGGGCATCAGATCGGATGCTGTGTGCTTGGCAAGTACCCTATTCCCAAGCATGCTTCCACAGTTTCTCAGAAACCATTCAGAATTCTGCGTGCAATACAAGCCGAAGTGAAACAGCAGATAAACAGTATGCTGAGGTCTGCAATAATTCGTGCCCACAGATATTTGTTATTAACTATGTGTGAATGACATCACAGAGAAGTGTCGAGGTTATAAAGCGCGAACTATGCCAACAGACGAATAAAGATAACTTCGACTAACTGACCATAGATCGGCAACTCCAAATAAACAGTAAAACAGTACATAACAGCAGTCACAATCTAAGGAATCAAACACGAAGTTCCTTTTCTCAAACGAAACGAAGAATGATGCAGTTACTAAACCTTTGATACAACAACAGACAACCAACCAATACGCAGATCTGCAAGGATGCGTTAAGTTGACGAATTGTGAAACGACTGAACAAAAGATAAAGTAAGCCACACTCCTTCTGTCAGTCAGATTCAGCAATGAGGCCAAGTTTCTGTCTAAAATTTATAAATGCTTTCTTCGGGAAAGCCTTTTTGTCAGCTACCATTTCTTTTGTAGGACAGAATTCGATTTCAACTTCTCCTTCTTCAATCATTTGTCGAGTGCCATGATAGCTGGTAGCAATATGTTTCACTTTTGGCTGTTGTCCTGGGTTGTTAGTTAAAGCAATCGCTGCTTGGTTATCCTCTTTAATGAAAGTAAGGTTCTTCTGAGGTTCAGATAAATTGGTGAGGAAGAGGGAAAGCCAGACAACTTTCTTTGTAGACAATGCAACAATGGACTGTTTCTGGCTTAACCACGAGATTGGTGCAGACATAAAGAGAACGTGACCAGAAGTCAACTTTCATTCATTGTGATCTCCAGCATTGTGATCGCATCGGCGTAGGCATGAAAATTAAACTCAGTTTCCTTACGGAACAAAAGATCTAAGTTCAGTGTTCCTTTGAGATAAGCCAGTACTTGCTTAACAACTTTTTAATCGTATCGATTGTTGATGTATCTTTGGGTGCAATAATTATGTCATCTACATAAACAGCTAACAAAACTAAATCTTCATTGACTACTCCATGATAGATACATGGATCATTTTGAGACCGTCTGAAGCCAAGTTTCTGTAGGTATTCATCTAAGACAAAATTCCAACATCTGGGAGATTGCTTTAGTCCATAGAGCGAGTGCTTCAGCTTGCAAACGAGATGTTCTTTTCCTTTCTGAACGTAACCTTCCGGCTGTTTCATGTTTCTTCAAGATTTCCATTTAGGAAAGCTGTTTCATGATCGAACTGGTGTAGAATTAGTTGTTTTTGAACAGCAAGAGAAATCAGAGTTTGTATACTGTCTTGACATACAACTGGAGCAAAGATTTCCAAATAATCTTCTCTGTATTTCTGGGAGAAGCCTTTTGCCACAACACGTGCTTTTGCGCTCTCAATTTCTCTATTTTCATCTCTTTTGAGTCGAAAAACCCATCCACAATCGACAATATTTACTCCTTCAGGTGGTTTCACCAGTTCCCACGTTTCATGTTGCATCAGAGACTGGTATTCAGCATCTGCTGCTCTCTTCCAGTCCTGAGCATGTGAGGAACTCATAGCCTCCTTCCACGACTTTGGATCTTCAGTGGATGCATCCATAATCATAATTGAGTTGACAATTTGAGGAGCGACTAAACAATCATTAGTGACAGTATATGCCATAACCCAGTCACCATAACGTTGAGGTGGTACTCCGACATTCTGACGACTTGTGTGATGAGGAGCAGCTGGTGGATGATGAAGAGGCGCATGAAACCACTGGGTGCTGTACCAGTTCACCTCCTTCTGGCCTGGTACTTTCCAAATTGACCTCAAATAACTCATTGGAGTCTTGTTTTGATAAGATCTGGGACTGGACAATTTTCCCATTGTAGACATCTCTTCGAATAATAACTTTTCTCTCATGCAGATGATACAAGCGAAAACCTTTGCTTTCGAGGCTGTATCCAAGAAAGATACATTTGTCAGCTTTGGCATCAAATTTCTTACGTTGACGTTTAGGGATGTGTGCATAAGCCACACACCCAAAGACACGTAAATTCATTACACTGGGCTTTCTTTTGAAGTACATTTCAACGGGTGTTGTTTCGTTAGGTAGAGAATGACTAGGAACACGATTTCGAACATAACAAGCTGCTGCTAGTGCTTCTGCAAAGAACATTTTTGGCAGAAAAGAAGCCGGCATCATTGGACGTACTTCTTCTGTCAAGGTTCGATTCATTTGCTCAGCAACTCCATTTTGGGTGTGAGCTTCAGACACTGATAATTCTCTTTTAATTCCTCTTTTCTCAAGAAATGAGATAAACATGGATGAAAGAAATTCACCACCATGATCTGAACAAAGAGTTTTAAGCTTGTTTTCACATTCGTTCTCGATTTTTAATAGACGTTTCTTGAAAACTGAGTAGGCATCCGACTTTTTTACAAGAAGGCAGATCCATACAAAATGTGAATAATCGTCGACAACAACCATAAGGTACTCCTTTCCTCCAAGTGACATTACTTCTAATTTCATTAAATCGATATGTAGCATGTCTAGAGGTTTCCTTGTACGAGGTGTTGAAACCTTTGGGAATGGCAAGACATGTGCCTTCCCCTTGACACAAGCTTCACAGAAACAATCTTCAGGGACGAAATCTGAAAGCCTTAGGTCCTTTACGGCATCCTCTTTAACGAACCTGGCCAGTCTTCAATAATTCATATGGGCCAAACGTTCATGCCATCTGGTGGCTGTAGCGACTGTTAGGCACTCGTTTTCTCTGTCAGGCTCCTTCTTTTTCTCGGGCTCCTTATGAAAATCAATAATAACTTGGCGTATGCCCTGATGATGTCTCTGAGAAGAGCAGTCAGCAACATGGTTGGCATTCAAAACGAGCTGTCCATCTATACGATACAACTTTATTCAAGTATGCCAGTTGCTATGACAGAGCCATCAGGTGGAATCATTTTAAGTCCTTTTCTGTCGAAAATCGATTTGATGAACTCGCTTGTATAGACCAAAGTGTACAATGCAAATCCGGTACATAAAGGCAATCATGCATTCTGATTCCTTTTGACACATTGTTTTGACCACTGTTGACAAGTACATTTAAAGAGCCAACTCCAGTAGCATTGACTGTGTAGCCATCACCCAAACGCACAGGCGTGGGAGATTTAAGCACTTTATAATCAGAATCAAAGGCATGCAAACAGGGAGACATACGCAGGGTGGCACCTGAGTCTGTCAGTATGAGGTCAATTCCATTGGCAGCAGCAGCACAATCAAAGGAGTCTAAATCGAACTTAGCAAGCATAGACTCATCATCATCTGAGCCTGCTGGTGCAGCTCCTTCTTTTTTCTTTTCTTTCTTTGTATTCAGACATTGGCGACGTACATGACCGCTTTCTCCACAATCCCAACATTGAATTTTGTTTTTATGATGATTTTTTGAACTGGGAGGTGCACTGTCACTAGTACAACTTTTAAACTGACAATTCTTGCCATAGGAGGCTCTGTAGGCTTCGTTTTCTCTAGACAAATTTGGTGCAGGCCGATTCGTTCAGTACCAGTCCATCATTTTCTGAGACAACATTGTCATAGTCAAATTTGTAGCTGTGAACATCATAAGGTTTTTGAAATCTTTCCAGGATGGAGGAAGAGCTCTCAATGTTTCGACACATTGCTCACTGTCAGAAATCCTATCTCCACTTAGGGCATACTGCTGATAGAGACGGATTCTGCTCTTCATCCATTCCTCTGGGTTGTCTCGATCAGTCATTTCTTCACTTCTAGCTTGGTACAAAATGAAACCTGGTGACTATGTGTCTTTGTTTCAAAATGTGCTGACAGATCAGACCACATCTGCTGAGGACTTTCTGGAAAGCTGTCCTACAGCAAAAACATTTCCCCACTCAAAGCAGTGACTAAAATTTTGTTTGCTTTTCGTACCTGACTGTCGTATTCTCCGATTTGATTCTCTCTTTGATGACGAGTTTCAGTTGAGACTTGCTCACCAGTGGCTATAGCCTCAGAACGTGTCTGCTTACCACACCCTATGTCCCACGCCTCATCAGCCATCAAAGAGCTTGGATGTGCATCTTCCATGCATGCCAACTTTCGTAGGAATCCTTTAGTTGAGGCAGCTTCATGAATGATTCAGCCATTTTTAATTTTGGAGTTCATTCAATTTTTCAATTCTTGAACTTCCCTACTCTGTTGAAGTTTTTCTCAAGAACCTGTTTGTTCGAATTGCTGGTGCTAGTAGTCCTCAAATACAAGGTCACACACAACAGACTTATCTTTCACAATTCTTTGACTCTCACTTTGTAACTGATGCTTCTCCTTTTTGAAGACAGTAATGGGCCCAGAACCTGGTTATAAAGCGCGAACTATGTCAACAGACGAATAAAGATAACTTCGACTAACTGACAATAGATTGGCGAAAATAGCACTACAATTCATAGTTTCCATGCTAATCTCCAATAAGCAACAATACATAAATGAAGAACAAACGTTTTTAATCAAGGCAATTCCAAATAAACAGTAAAACAGTACATAATAGCAGTCACAATCTAAGGAATCAAACACGAAGTTCCTTTTCTCAAACGAAACGAAGAATGATGCAGTTACTAAACCTTTGATACAACAACAAACAACAAATACACGGATCCGCAAGGATGCGTTAAGTTGACGCGTTGTGAAACGACTGAACAAAAGGTAAAGTACGCAACAAGAAGGAGCAATTTTCCTTAACTGTGATTGGCGAGGTTCCGACCTCACTTGATGGGGCCCAATATTTTCAACCATTGATTAAGCCAGTGGCTACTGGCAGATTGAATTGGCCGAAGAAGATTAATGCAAGACAGCACTTTCCACTGAAAATGGAATTTATCAATTCAATGTCACGACGTTTGTGTTGTGTAATGCCCAGGCAAATGCCAAAATACAAATTTAGCATGCAAGAAATCAGTTACCTGGGACATGTTGTCAAAAACCGGGGTGTGCTTCCTGATCCAAATAATGTGACAGCTTTGAAAAATATAATTCTGCCAAAGACAAGAAAAGAATTGGAATTCTTGTGTGGGTTAGCAAACTATTTGTCTAAGTTGATTGTTGTGTAAATACAACACTACATGACTCACCCAAAGGCTTACGTGATTACTAGATTAATTTTCTGGAAGATTTACAAACTGTAAAAGCAGACACTGACATGTGTACTTAATTTGTTAACCCATATAAAAGAATCACCGATTGTACTGAGAGTCAGTTGTCAGATTGCATTAGAAGCTAGATGAAACTTCAGAGAGTCTCAATTTGTATCTTGTGACTGAGTATACTAAGCCGTAAGAAAAGAACTTGACAAGGAAAAGAGAAGTTCCTTAACATTGATTCCTCATTTAGCTGAATGTATGATTCCCTTTTATTGACTGAAATCAAACATCGCTCACACATATTCATGTTACTATCATGGCCGACACCCTAGAAAGAATTTGGTTCATGCTTTCTGGCCCGCCTCGAACTTTACTATTCGACAACGGAACACAGTTCACGTCCTCAGTTTTCAATAATATGCTGTATCAAACATATTCACATCACTCCCTACAATCCCCAGGGAAATAGACACGCATGTTGAAGGACCACGTACATGCTGCTATTGATCAGTAAAATTCAAGCAAATGGACAAAACAAGTTCCATCCACGACATTTCAAATAGATTGTTTTGGTGAACTTTTGAACCATTTGTCGGGACTCCTGCGCATCTTTCCTGGCCTGCCGAGGCTGATAATCGACATCATCAACATGCTCGATGTCTCCATACAATGTAACAAAGTTAATTTTACATGAAAAACTTACTAGCAAATGTACAATCAATATGTTGCACAACTTATTGCAAAACAGGTTGTTGTGTATTCTGATTTAAATGTGGATACAAATTAAAATATGTTAATGCTAAATTATAAATATAATATTTAATGTTGAGAATATTTAATAGTGTAAATTTGATGCTGCTGAATTTAACTCAGAAATGTGTTTTCTTTATTACTTGTGCTGTCCGAAAGCTACACCATGTTTAAGCTGGAATGGTGTCTTTTTGTTACCTGGTTATAGGAAATGTGTAGTTACTTGTACAAAGTATTACCTTTGTAGGTGCAAAAATCCTCATCATCAACATTTAATGACCAATGTTGATATTTCATGCACATTCTGGTTTTACATTTGATATTCTAAGCGACAGTTGACCAGATGACTGACAGAGCTGTTACCTTCAACAGTTTGAGTGCTTGTTGTAAGAACACATGAAAAATATCTTGCATTATAATGTTGCAATACAGACAACCGAGGTTGGCTTTACAGTACTATTTTTGTGGAGATCAGAATGTTGACCACTGAGAGCCAAGGCACAAATTTAGGTAAGACTTTCTTTTTTAAAGCTCTTTACATGACATGAATGCCTAGCCCTAAGTTGCTTCCATGTGTCATCCTACTTCTGGTGAAGGCGGGGCAAACATTACTCTTTGATTTGTAATTCAGAACTTTCCCAACCTTTACCATCTTTGTGTCACTGCATTAAGAGTTCTAATTTATTTGATGTTCACAAAAGGTCCAGCTTGGGAACTCTTGACTGAATAACATGACAAATTTCATTCACTCTCAGTCGAAGACAAGATCCTCAAATTGGATGTAACCTTGTGTAGCTTTTTAAAGTAAAGTATGGCTTTCCGCATACCTCTGAACTTTTAGAAAGTCCAATACTGATCAGTCATATCACAAAACCTGAATAACGAAGCTCTGACCAGATATAAGGGTGGCTGAAGGAGGCGTAGAAAGCCCGTTTTCTACCAGCTCATGACACCTGGGGTCTGTAAGCTCCTAATAAGTGAGGGACTCCGGGAGTCTAGCTTAGCACCTCATATACTTTGGACATTTATACTGAGGATGATGCTTTGAAAATAGAACAATTAACCTAGAATTTAACGTTCCTGGCTAGTTTTGTGGACATTTTGCGGGTTGACAGGCCAGAACAGCGCTTAAGTGTTTCACATCAGAATTATGTTTCTGTTGCCTGGGGTATGGCAGGAGACGCAGAGAAGATATTTGTGCTAGTGAAAGTAGTGATGCGTCTGATAATGAGTGTGCAAGGTTGAGAATGAAAAAGAACTTTGAGATATACCACCTACTTTGACAGTAAAATGTTCACATTTCTCCATTTTGTCCATAAATAAGCAATTAAGAAAGATCATGCAAACTGAAAGACGAAAAGACTCTCCATGAAAAATTCAGGTCTTTGTTAAATAGCCAAATTTTGGGTTTTTGATATATTTTGAAAAGTAATTCGTTTCAAAAGTTTCAAACAAGGAAGCTCACTCTACTGCGGTTGATTAAGATGTGAAAACCATACTTTCGTCGAAAAACTAATTGTTCTATGGGCAATTTGAAAGCAACTTGATAACAACTACAGAACAAGTACGAATCCAAACAAAAAGGCAACTTGATAAAGTCACCAACAACGTTGCCCGAAAGTTGCTCGTCTGTGTCTACCTTGTAAGTCTTTTAATTGCAATTATCCATTCATACAACTGCCTGTCTACTGCCGTATTCAATGATGGGCTTTGGTCAGGTTCTCTGTAAGTAACTTTCTATACTATACATCAATATTCTGTCTGTGATAAAAGTGAATGGTTTCCTTTCACCGTCCTATTAACTCTTCTCTGGTCTTTGCCAAGGATGCCTGTTGAATCCTTTGCCGCAATGTTAGCTTGCTCTCACACATTTGGGCCGTTGCCTTTGTGGTGTCCATCTTTCTTCGGTCACATATAGCCAAAATCAGGTACTTCACTCCGATTCTTCAGCACGACTCTTCTATCACAGAAAACTGAAAAATTCTTTCAGTACATCAAAACAACTTTGATTCATAACTAGCGAGTCCGTGCGATCATTAACCATGAGGTTCAAGTTATGATAGCAGCAAGTAAATCAAGACGCAGCAGGGGAACATGCCTCCTTAATTAAGCTTTGTATGCTTGTACACAATTTTAGAAAAATGTCCGACAGTCGTTCAGTTGAATTTTTTTCCCCAAGAGATCTGATCCTTAATACGGAAACTTTCGGGCACAACAGCCCGGATTACAGCTTTTATGTCGACATCAGTTTGTTCTTAATGTGTGACTACAAAAATATAGAGAAAGGTGTGAATGTCAATTTAGTGCGGCAACTCAATCCAAAACAAAGCTGTTTTTTGTTCACTACATACTGAAGTTAACAATACAAGCACGCGTAACTTCCATTGAATCGGTTTGTATAACATGAAGTAATATAATATTAACATGGTTGGAGCTCTTGTCTGCAGTGCAAAGGCATCGAAAAATATGAGCGTGAGCAGTTAAACAATTGTAGTATACGCCTGCATAGGCGTAGGAGGTTAGGTTTGCTTGGGGGGGCAACACCTAATTTGCCCGAATTTTACAAACTTTAAGAACTTC
>JANTCA010087713.1:0-13982 GCA_024741275.1 Chironex yamaguchii | reverse complement strand
TTCATACTCTGAGGAGTGTCAGACGAAAAAAGCTTTTAAGTATGATTTTAGCGCAATGTCGCAAATTTTCATGGCGAATTTGATGTCTGTTAGGAACATTGCTAGCACAGGTTTTACCGTGAAATTTGTCGGTCAGAATTATAGGCATTGTAGTCATGTGCCAATGCAGTAGGAGTTTGTAATCTATATCAGTTGCAAGCGGTGTACTAAGGACAGAGCAAAAGGTAGCTATAGCAAAGGCCAAATCAGATTTAGGTTTGAGGCGCAGAAGAATGGGTCAATCTCATAGGATGCATGAAACAGTATAAAAAGGAAGAGACATTAAGGGTTTAAAGTCAGAAAAGAAAAAAATTCTTTGTGAAGGATGTATGGTAGGTAAGGAGGCAAGAAAGCATTTTCCCAACGCATCACAGTCGTGAGCATCGGAGCTACTCGAGGTTATCCACTCTGATGTGTATGGTCTCATGGACAATGTATCACTTGGTGGTCACAGATATTTTATCACCTTTATAAAAGACTTGTCAAGGTACATTCATATATATTTTATGTGTGACAAAAGTGAAGTGTTGAAGCATTTCAGGGAGTATGTTTTCATGATGGAAAGGCAGACTGGAAACAATGTAAAAATCCTGAGGTCAGATAATGGTGGTGAGTATACTAGTAAGCAGATGGATTATTTTCTCAAAGAAAAAGGCATTTGTCGACAGTTGACTGTATTATTTTCCCCACTGCAGAACGGTGTTGCTGAAAGGAAAAACAGGACGACTGTAAAATCTGCAAGAACAATTCTGCACTATGCTGGTTATCTTAGACCTTTTGGACTGAGGCAGTAAATACTGCTGTGTATGTCCTAACTTCCTGTCCCACCACAGCCATCCAAGATAAAGTATATTTTGAAGTTGTCTTCAACAAGAAGCCAAATGTGAGTCACTTCCTTGACTTTGTTTGTGATTGTTATTTAGTGATAGCAAAAGAGAAGAGAAAAAAGTGTGAACCGAAACGAGTTAAGCACTACTTTCTAGGGTACAGTAGAGAATGTAAAGGCTATCGACTGTTTAACTCAAGATCAGAAAATCAATTATCAGTCATGATGTCAATTTTGTAGAAGATGAATTAAGTGGAATGATATTTCATGAAACCTTCGACAGTGGTGTACACTATGAGATTAAATCAGAGATTGAACCAGACATTAAACCAGTGATTGAATACGACATAGGAGCTGAAAGGAAAAAGGCAATGTTGAGCCACAGTGCGAGAAAATTGTTGGCGAAAATAATGAAGCTATAAAAGTATGTGTTATTAGCAATGCACAACCACCACAAAGGTTCGGTGAATGGATTGGAGGTGAAGCACTTAACATGTTTTCTGTGCAAAAGAGGAAACAGGAGAGGCGCCCAACAGTATGCATGATGGTTTGGTACAACCAGAGAAGGATCAATGGTTAGCAACTATGGAGAGTGAATTGAAGTCTCTCCAAAGCAATATAATGTGGAAGCCAGTAGACATACCGAGGGGTACAACAGTAGTCGGCTGTAAATGGGCTTTCAAGGTTAAACGTGGTTAAGATGGTAGTATAGATCATTACAAGGCTAGCTAGACTGGTAGCCCAAGGGTACTCTCAACAACCTGGTGTAGATTTTATAGAGACCTTTCTCCTGTAGCTAGGTATACGTCAATTTGTACCATCTTAGCCATTTCAAACCATTTAGACCTTCAAGTAAACAAGATAGATGTGCAAATTGCATTTCTCAATGGTAAACTAACTGCAGAGATATACATGAGACAACGACAAGGATTTGAGTGCAAGGAAAAGACAATTTAGTGTGCAAACTCAACAAAAACATTTATGGGTCGAAGCAAGCTTCTAGGTGTTGGTACCTTGCAATGGACAATTTCATACAAAAAGGAGGCTATTGCCAAGGTGAGAGAGAGAGAGTAGCATAAACAGGAAAGTTGTAAAAACCACAACAACAAAAGGAAATAAGCCCAAGTGCTGCCTAGTGTTAGAGTCTTGAATTCTACTCATGTGACTAAGGGTTATCTACATTGTACAACACCTCACAAAGGTGTATGTCGATGCAATGAGCTAGACGATGGAAGAGTCTGGACCAAAAGTCACCTGTGCTGTTATCCTGATGCAGATTATAGTGTAGAAACAGGAAATGTAGTTAACAATGAACAAGGGATCTGTAGGAGTGCTAGACATTGTAAAACTCCAAGTCGTTTCCAAGATTTCATAATGTACTGATTGAATATCCCTATGCATCATGTTGCTTAAACGTTGTTTTCTTTGCATAATGGTGTCAGTTAACTTCTAGGTCGCTTAACGCTATTTAAGGCTACTCGTTTCAGCATTAAATTTCACTAGCCTCTAGTGTGGACATAGTAACTATTACATACCTTTATGGGGGGTTATCATAATCAAGACGAGAGAAAATGCACAGTGTTGTGAAATTTCCTACGTTTCTACTATTTCGGTGTAATGTAACATATGTCAGGTATAAATTGAGAACGAGGCCTCGGTCTACCAAGCTTTTAAGAGATAAGATGGTAGTTTGATTCGATCGTCGCATCCTGGAGATTTCTACCTAATACATAACAGGAAGAATAAGTCCGAGCAATGCTGTAGGACACGTCTTATGATGGAGCATCGGTGCTTAGAGCGGAGTGTAAGAGAGTGAAATCACGGATTGAAAACAAACATGCCTTTTCATTTGGTCATTGAAATGGCATTTGATCACGTTTGCAACCACATCATTATGGAGGCCCGTCATTTATCTACTATGGCAAAATTGGCATCGTAGTAACAACTTATTTGTCAATCAAAAGAAAAGAAGTCTTGCATTTAAAAATAAGCAAAAATTAGCCAATTTTATGCAGATTACAAACGGTAGTCATGTCAAATGGATATTGGAAACATCTTTGCAATAGATGGTAAATTACTTAAATGCTTTATTGACAACCCAGATAATTGCCAGCCAGCAGTTTACGGTAACAAAACTATTACTGATGCCCAATGACTAGAAGTTAAACGTACCTCAGTCCAGACTGACCGCGCAGGTCTTTCACCAATTTTTTAAATACCAGATCAAGCATCATCTTACTTGCAGTCTAAAAGAATCTATCTCCTCTCAGCAGTTTGAGTGGGTGACAAAAAATCCAGGCAAAATTTAGAGAATTTTGCAACAATTTAGGCAACTTTTGCAAGTTGCAAAATAATTTTGTACAGCGAAGGGGCTAGAGATGAAAGATTTCTCTGATTAAGGGAGCATAAACAGAAGAGGATGTCAGATGACAATTGTTCAGCCAGAGGCACTCAAGTTAGTGCAAGGAAGAGTACAAATGGGAAACTATCATATTGCAAATGCAATAGTGGTCTTAAGTATAGGTTAATATTTTGTGGCATAGGAAAATTTCTCCAGTTTTTGCATTGTGTAATCCAGAGATCTGAAGAGGAGTTACCAGTTGATGCATAGACTTTTATGACAAAGTAATACGAAAGTTCGATGTAGAAAATTTCAAGTACTAGTACTGTCCGTTCGATGTAATTTATCAAGGTCTGAGGGATCCCTCAATAGTCTGACTACATCAAACGCAGAGTTAAGACGCCGAGAAAGCTTCTCAACGGCTATTAAAGTATTCTACCTGCAAACAGCTTATCAAAACATATTTGTATTGCAAAATTAAAGAAAGCAAGTGTGAAATAACTTTTAGAAAGCTTAGGCTAATAAAAAACAAGTTATAATTCACAATCAGACAAAGTAGGCTTAGACTTTTGATGCTGTTGAACATTGAAAGGAATTCCAAAAATTGACAAATCAAGTCTCATTTGCAAGCATGCTTACCTTGCAAAAAAGGTATTAATGTATATTAAATATACAATCTTAAGGTAGTCATCAAAAAACCATTTTAAAGAACATTTATTTTGTTAAGACCGGCTTAATGAGATTGGTTGAGATTTGTAGAGAATGGCCTATGTATAGTTAGTATATCGTTAATTCCATTAAATTCAACTCTTTTGCTTCCCTCCTTTACATCTTCAGTAGCATGTGCTGCTTCCAAGTAGATCCATACTTAAACTTGAATCCGAAAGGTTTGTCGAAAGATCTTTCTCCTTGGACTCCCCTAAAAAAGCAGACCAACGACTCCTTCTGCACTGGAGTCAAAATAGGAGAAGGAACGCGTTTCAAGCCATTTCACTCTGTAATAAATGCAAAGCTTCAAGGGCTCCCCCCATAACCATTATTAGGACCGGTAAAGCTCCAAACTAGTTCTAGCTTACGTTAATCACTACAAATTAGAAAATGTAAGTTAAAATGCCACTTGTAACACTTGCAACGAAAATCCAGTAGATTGGGAGCACTTGTTACTTTTGTTGCTGGACATAGTGTACCAACATAGTGTAGGCCATGAAGTGCTCTTAAATCAGTACACTTTGACATGGTACAGCACTTTTAAACAAGTGCAGATCCACGGGGAACTGGGGCAGCCATGTCCTCCCCCCAACACTAGTAATTCATGTCGTGAAAATTTGTGTTAAGAGACATGCCACATACATGAGAAAAGAAAATAAATGAGATGCCAACTTTAAGAAAACAAGAAACTATATCTGCTGTATACCTATGTAACAAAACCAAATTTTGTCTTACACCACACTTTACTTTTAAAACGAGAAATATGCAAGCTCATTTTTTTGCATGGGAGGTAGTGTTTGCATTGCACATAAGATGTCTCACGTTATATCACTATTTAATCAATCTACTACTACATGCATATTGTACTCCAAATGTGATCAAACCTTCTTTCTAATAAACTTTCCATGGATTAAGATCCTAAAAGCTAGAGAAGTAGATCACATTTGTAGAAACCGCTCCCCCTCCATAAAACGATTAGATGTCAGATTTTTAATTTGCACACCGTGTAAAAACCGCTAAAAATGATCACATTACAGTAATATCATTTAATCTATCTTATAGCTAGTTACGGCTTTAAAGAGAGTTGTCATATCTTCATTGATGCAATGAGTCGTGTAGTTTGTCAGTCGTTGGTATCTCTGTCAATGAGCTTGTAGAAAGGGTTGAGCTTCTAGTCTTTCCTCGGACATGGTTGATCGAATTGCTATCAAGGTGTTGTTCAGCTTCAGAAATAGTCTTTCAGGTTCTGCTGTTGTCACCGGTAACACTGCCAGAATATTTAGTAATGTACGCAGATTAGGGAGGACAGTCATTAAGGCACCAATAGTGTTATTTGCTACTGCATGTGTTCCACGTGACACCTGATTCTGCTTCCAAATTTCATATTCACCATTTACAATGCTCAAGAGGTCTAAAAAGCTTCCACATTTTTCTGCTCAGCGCTCCCTGGAAGCTTTTTGATGCGAAACATCTTTTCTGGGAAAGCAAAGAAAAGGTCCTACGTTTTCTTAGCTTTTTTGAAAGGAAATCAAGATACTGGAGCACTGAGTAGTGTCTCTTTGATAGTGAATTATATCAATAAAAAACACAGTTTATATATGAAACATAGCGCAGCAATAGTACTCATTTTGTTCATTTTTTCATCATCATCTGTCCGTTTGTTACTTACATACACGAATGCTTATATCAGTATATCATTTTATAAGGATAATTTTTATTGGCACGTTCTCGTTAGCATATTTCACAACAGCAATTGTATCACTAACAAAGACAAATATGATGTAATTTCAACTGTGTCTCTGCTTTCACTATTAAAACTGGATTAATAATAGCATGGCCAGGAATGGAGAACGGCTAACATTTTAATAAGGAAGGAATGCAAACGGATCCTTTTGCAGGATTAGGAAAATAGCCTCGAGATGCCGATGGTTTTTCTGATATCGCAGCTAACAAAAATTGACAAGGTCTCTTCATAAAGGGGATGGATGTCTGATTTTCTGAAGTTCTGTTTTGTAATTAGTTACATTTGATACAGTTACTTCCAATAAAAATTCTACTAACATATCAGCATTATCAGCACTATCCATTGCCTCTGTTATTTACAAAACAACTTTACCACTACTTAATATCAATCAAAATAAAATGGACAAGAAGTTCGACATCTTTAACCATGTCTTAGTTGACAACCAATACATCCCTCCAGCTTATCCAAGAAATCAAAACGTCAGCAAGAAGGAAATTTGCAAGAAAATGGCTATTGTAAGTCCACTTTACATCCTATAGGCAAGACTTCTTATTTCTGTCAAATTATTGTTGACCTTTGTTGATTCATTTCTTTTCCGTTCGCTGCTATTTTACACTGTTTTTTCAATGTCACTCTTATCAGCTTCAAAGTTTCACCTCTGATAAGAATAAATAAGGCATAACATGGCAGATAAAATAGGGGTTGATTTACATACATGTGATAATTTGTTCGCAGCTACGAGGGAAAATTATGCGGATGGAAAATTTTAGTAGTATGTGAGGCAATATGAATCCGTTCATACACAATTGTATGTGTAACCCTTTCACTGTCATTATAAATTAATCTGAATGTATAGAAGACAAAATATGGTACATTCCACCCTTTTATTTTGATTATAAATTGATATAGATATATGAAAGACAATATATGCTAACACCAATAAAAAATAAAGTCATACACTGTAGACAGTGTACATCGTTTTAATCAATTATCCATTACATTTTTGCTAAATATTGTAGACCCAATTGTCACAGCCTATAACGTGGGGGCGATTGAGGGCAATATGTCCTAGACTGCTAGTCTGATATCAATGAAACCTATTGCGGTAGGGTACAGCACCGTTGTAAAAGACACGAAAACCAATCCACGATGAAAAGTATACCGATAACCAGTTCACCATTCGCTAAAGCTTGACTGATTCACTAAACGCACAAATCAAGCGTGTAGTTATGTAAACAGAGCAAAAATCAAGTCGGGGAAAATTTGATTTTGAAATTTTCAGAAATCGAGACATTTCTACTTCTTTCAATGCGGGAGTCTCCCGGTCATTCCGGGAGAAATTACACGTATGGATTTACAGGTCAGAAAAGTGGAAAGGATTGTTAGGCTGAACTTAAACATATAAAAATTAGAATTTGCAATGGACTTTATCGACCATATTTCAACACAAGACACCCAGTTTCTAAAATTAACTCACTTTACTGTAATGCGGGTTTACTTTAAGCCAGGAATGGGACCTTGATGTGTCTTGCACAAAACATCTAGTTACTATAATAGTCATGATGGTCTGATGTTACATTTAACCCCTGGCATTCAAAAATGATCAGTTATTTACGAAGATTTTAACTTTAGTTCTCGATAGATATAAAAGCTTTATCATGTCATGAGTCGTAAGATTTTTGTGAGCTACGTTTCGAGAGATACTTCTCCCATCATCAGGCTATCTAGCTGTTCATAAGGTTACGTGTTTTTGCAATAAGTTGTACTGATCGTTAGTTTGAAACCATAAGCTCAGAAATACTTCAAGTAGGCTTAGGAAGGGTTTTGAATTGGAAAAAAGTGCGACGGACTATTTCCTTCTTTTGACAACTTTTTCGGGAATTTTTATTCCAGGCACGCCGATCTTGATTGTGTAATTTCATGAAGAGGTATGTGAAAAGATTTGCATCTTATTACGAAGAAAAGCTACAATAAGCTACCAAGAAACAACCCTACAAAGCGTATTCAAAAAACTGATTTTTGTTTTCTTGTGGTCAGGAAAATGCAGAAACTGCATGATTTCTAAGCTGCAAATGAAATTGCAATATATCGGATTGTGGTTTGGTAAACATGGCGTCAAAAAAACACAAATTAACTGTTATTATGAACAAGATATGACAAAGGCACTGTATTCGTTTTTTGAACACTCAAAGCATATTGTTGTAATTTAGGGCCAATCATTCTATTCAGCTTCTTACTACGTTGTTTCTTTGCGGAATGGTTGGATAGACAACGGTTCAACTGTCCACTCGGTTAACGATATCATTGGATAATGTTTCTGCCTGTTAGCTGGCGACATAACAGAGTTCATCAGACAAGATTTCACTGCATGAATTAAAGACAACTTTACCAATACGTCAATGTTACATCTTTTACAATATTTACGTACATAAAGAATACGTTTATTATAAATGTTCCACCGGTTACTTTGATAGACATCTAAAGAATAATTACTATAATACATTCAAAGAAATATAATTTAAATACATGGTGTACGAAATACATAAATTTGTGACTTTTGAATACAGAAACATCACTATATCGCGTCACTTAAATCACATGAAAATAACAATACAGAGAACGTAACCTACACCCCAACTGTGATTGCCAAAACGGTAACAGAAGATTTAAACTCCACCTTAGTATATAACTGGTCGTAAATAAAATAGATTATTGCACGTCGTAGAACGAGTTCTGAGAAATGAACAGCTTGTTGTTTGCTTCTAAACTTGTCATAACCCGTCAACCACTCCAAAAGGTGAGAGCATCATCCTTTACTTTACTTTATACTCACAAGAATACATTCACCAAAACTGACGATGTGGAAAGGGCAGTTACTAAATCCTTCGAATCACGTACTAAAGGGATTTGATTTAAATTCATATAAAGATGGAACGTACCTAGATGTACTGCTATTCAAGGCCGTCGAAAGCGCGGCGAAAGCCCTGGGCTATTAACAGACGCGGGCCCTTTGCACCGTGAATTTCAGAATTTTTTCACAAATTAATAAACAAGAGCCCGTGATATCATTGCAAAGAGCTACGGACAAGAGCAAAGTTTGTTTCCAAGTGAACCTTATAGCCCAGCTCATTTCAGTAAAAAGTGCAAAAGCAAAGCTTCATATTCATGGCCCCTGATGGGGTTGGGCCTCGAAGCAGTTGCCCAAGCTCCCCCTCTCGGTGGTCCTGCTGCTATCTAACCAATCTCTTTTATGAGAGACATGAATCATGTTTCAACGTAAAATAAATCAGACTGAGGATTAATAATATCAAAGAGCTGGCACCAAGTGACTGGCAACAACCGCGTGAGGGCGAGAATATGCAAGAAAAAAGACCCCATGGCTACTCTTTGTAGAAGTTGGGATTAACGATTATAGAACTGTGCACATTGCATCGAACTGATGGCTTCAAACATTGAAATTTCATCAGATTTCAATCCTTGAACAGAAAACAAAAGATTTACAAGTACTAGCGATTAGTGGAATTACAATTGTCATAAAACTGATAAACCCAAAAGTGAATTTCAGACGTCACTCAACAGCGAGTAGAGACGTATATTAAATTCTCGAAAAGAAATTGGTTGGAGCCAGGAATCCGCTTCCCCTATCAATACAATGGGACTACACTTACTGAAACCTACTCGTCTCATTGATAACAGCGATTATTCTTTGTCTGGTTTATATGGAGTGAACAATTCACAAAATGAAAAATAGCGATGCTAGTAATTATTACCCACCAGATAAACATTGTATTACTACTTTTTCTTCAGTCGCACGACCACGACTCAACCACGAAAATTTGCGGGTCAATAGGTTCCTAAATCAAAAGCGAAGTAGAGTAACATTCTATATGCAGTGAAACAGCTATCCTATCGATAAATTGGCGAAAATTTGAGAAGATACAAGGAATCAGACAGTAGCACTAACAAATTTGTGATCATCATCTATACATGGCAACCAACACAAAAACCAATACAACTGACCATAAGATTAAAATCCACACTTCCTATATTTGAAAGAAGATGATTGCATATATAGTGTCAAACAACTAGTCTCGATAATCCTCTAAAAGGTTTTTCTCAACAGGTAATCGGCGCTTCCCGACATTTAAAAAGTGTTAATGCAGTAAACATCGTGAAAAAAGCGTGTATAAACAGTTGACAGACATCGTCCAAAAACTATGACGCAAACGGGTAGGGGGAGAGTGTGGCTAGTTAGTCCTTTAAAATTCCCATGAAGTCTGATCTTGGTTACATCATAATAAACATGGTATCTTAATTATTGTCCATCTTAAGTCGACGCAAGTTACTACATGTTGGCAGATTATTTGTTGCCGAGTAAAAGGCATGTGATCCTGCGTTAGATCACAAGTGACGTCCTTCAACATTAAGTCATGTCTTGATCTAACTTTCCAATAGCGAATTGGTAGATATCGTAGAAACTGGAATCACAACACAATAAATTTGCTTATAATGAACCCACTTTTCCAGTAATGTTTTAATAATATCGAACTGCTTTTGTTATATGTAACTTTGGTTTACACTAACACAATCATAACTTGGCCACACGATAGAATACACGTTACTCACAACCAACTTTACATTCATTAGGGAAGTTACTAATCACACTGCAGATTTTATTTATTCTTCTTGGTTTTCATAGGATACTGTTGTCTCCATGTCATCCTTGTCAAATGCACGGAAAAGCAAATTAAGAGAAGCCAAGTCCAGTTGGCAAAAGATGAATATATTTTGAAGGAAAAAATGTCACTTACAGAAAACACGAGCAAAATATCAGGCAACAACCTGGAACCATAGGCTGACTTATGAGCCCAACCGTTAAGTGATGACGACTCATGGAGACATTTGCTGCTTTGAAATGTTACTGCGTTCTCTCCCAAGGCGCAGTTGTCGACACTGGCAGGATTATGTTGCAAAAACGAGAATAAATAGAATAGTACAAATTGATTGCCAATTTAACCATTAAAATCAGAATACAATCTATCGATCAGCTTCAGTTTTTGGCCAGGAATATCCTTCGGTAAATCTTTCGACACATCGGTCTGAATGTTGATGCCAGCAAGTTCACTTATGTCAAGTTTGTCTCCTGTCATTGGATTCTTTAGTGGTGGACACTGCGAGTTACAAGTAGGGTAACGGCAAGTGTCCGTCAAGTTAAGCTTGTACTTCTGCCTCCAAATTTTCTGAAGACGGCGTCCGAATGTCTTTTGATTGTCTGCTTTTCCTACATTGATATTTTGGTGTCCCCACGATGAGATCTGGTCACCTTGATTATTCAGCCAGATCATGATTGCATCATCTATTCGTTTCCCTCTTATACGAATTTCACGCCAGTTTCTGCCAAACGCAACGAGCAATAAATTAGAGATCTATCTTGGGAACGTCATAATCGCAGCAATAGTAAAACCATAAAATGAAAGACACATGCAAATAATATACATGCCAAAGGTTATGGCTTCAAATCCACCACTAGGTTATATTAAGGACTTAAAAATGGTATATTATGCTTCCCTGCGCAGCAATTGTCACGTACCGGATAAGTTCCTTTTTGGAAGTTAAACATACATTGCTTCCGCGCAGGCAAGTACTGACGGAATCAAAATCCGATGAACGCATTACCGTTCAATGTCTCTGTCAATATCGACAAGCAAAGTAAAAGGATAATAGCAAAAAATACAGAGATAAAGTAATGTGTTCATGGATGATGATGATGATGATGATGATGATAATAATAATAATAATGGCAAAACAATTTACAGAAACAGAGACTGTGATCTAACCAACCCCTTGCCATGTACTTGCAATGAAAAAGATGCGATACCCGGAAAGAATAAGGTTTGGTAGCAGTAGTAACATCGCATACTTACTTTTGTGTTAAGATAGTGTGCGCAATACACGACGGCGCAAAAACAGCACTGCACGGAAGAGAGAAAAGAAAAAAGGGAAGAGAATGGATCATGTTCAACATAAACGAAGACAAAAAACGATTAAAACTGAGGAACAGATAACGTTCGAGAACAATTTTCTTATCACGAACAGTGTAAGTACGTATTCATACACTGATTTTTGCATTACACACAACAAGAAAGAAACGCTGAATTGAGCACATCATGAGAGTGGAGGCTATGCTAAAAGAAGCAAGTGTACAATTAAAGAGTGGCAATACTAGGTAGAATAAAGAGAAATAAAGGAACGAATGAAGAAATGAAGAAGACAGGAGACCAGAAAGACGTGGAAAGAATGAATGCCAATGGACCTGCTAACAAGCAGAGGATTGAAAGAGAAGAACTACTTGATCTTACCTCACTTTGGATGCAGCCAATGATTTACGTAATCTTTTCCCAAGTTGCATGACATATGCTCCCATTTCGTTGTAGTTAAGTTTCCTCCTTTCCCGAGGAATGAGTGAAAATGCTGTGTTGTCTCCCATAATCTGTGCAGTATCGTAAAGCCACTGGAATACGAAAACTGGTCCTTGCAACGTACATGCAAATAAGAAACACAAAATAAATTGTGTGGTACAAAAATCAAACAATATTCAACAAATTTTCAAGACAAGGCAGATTCTTCCCGTAGAAGGAGCGAGTTGACAAGCTTTAAAATGCAAAGATTGATCTGATAAGGCATTGCTTACATATTCGAATGTCAAAAAAATAAACTAAGCAGCTGAGGGGGAAAGGTGAGCAGCTGAGAGGCAAAGGGCAGCACGAAAAGCAGTAACCAGGATAGGACGAGCTGGGAAAAAGAGAGTCGGGCAATAGGGAATCGGGTAAATGGACGATCAGAAAAAGGAAGTCAAGAGACAAGGAATAAGAAAAGAGGCAGTCAGAGGAAAGGAAGCAGCTGATGCGGGACGTAGGAATTTGGAGTCAGGAATGTGGAAGCCACAGAGGCAATAAACATGACTGAGGAAGTCAAGAGGGAGGTTTGCAAGGAGGAGTCAGGAAAGAGAGAAGGAGAGAAGCCATGGAAGAGGGATTCGTTGGGGGAAAGGGAAGGCTTACAAATCTGCCCCAAAACTTTATTTTTATTCAAAGGAAGCATAAATTGTCGCGGTACGCTTTCTACAAAGGCGCAGGAAGCAGCTTACAGCTAGTCTAAGCAGTAAATCCTTGGGTCTTCCTTTCATTGTGGCAAAATATTCCGAAAATTAATAGTATGGGTTGGTGCCATCATATTAGCAAAGTGAAGACTCAGAAGTACGTACTCTTGATTGTTGGGTAGACCTGGTCTCCAAAGTAACACAAATGTCTTTTGTCAGGTGTCTTTGTTGCTGCACAAGCAGACGGAATAATTGATCTCCAATATCTGCGATAGAGAGCAATATTTGTATGACTTACAGCTAGCTAAAGAATGTGTATCATACAAATTAAAATTTTGATGTTCCAAAGCAAAACATGGCAGCATTTGCACTACAAGAGACGTTACATTTCAGAGATTTCTAAAAGCAACTGTGCTATGAAGGAGAATGAAAAGGTTAGAGGATGCCCCAACCACAAGCTACAGACAACTGAGCTTTTGAAAGTCTGCAGATCTACTCACCTTTTACCTTACCAATAGTTTTAGTTTTTCACCGTATTGAATGGCGCCATATCGAACGGTAATAAACAACAAATTCGCAAGCAAACGTAGCGTCTCAAAATCTTGTATCAAAACAGAATTCCAACGATGCAAAAATTGGTATGCACATATCTCTTTCAGTCAGAAGATCAAAAGCAGATTATGTTAGTACGCTTTTGTAAATCTCTTGTGGGCTCTTCAATGGACATCATTGGCGTACATTACTTGCGTAATGGATAACAATCAAGAAAATCAACGCCCAAGATCAACGTATGATGCATACGTACATATGGTATACACATACACTCACCTGACCCCTGCTCAAGAAAATCAACGCCAAGGATCAACGTATGATGCTTACGTACATATGGTATACACATACACTCACCTGACCCCTACTCAAGAAAATCAACGCCCAAGATCAACGTATGATACATACGTACATATGGTATATACATACACTCACCTGACCCCTACTCAAGAAAATCAACGCCCAAGATCAACGTATGATACATACGTACATATGGTATATACATACACTCACCTGACCCCTACTCAAGAAAATCAACGCCAAGGATCAACGTATGATACATACGTACATATGGCATACACATACACTCACCTGACCCCTGCTCAAGAAAATCAACGCCAAGGATCAACGTATGATACATACGTACATATGGTATACACATACACTCACCTGACCC
>JANTCA010087702.1:0-13983 GCA_024741275.1 Chironex yamaguchii | reverse complement strand
GTCGATTTAGTAAGGTCAAAGTTTAAAAACAAAGGTTAGGCACTTCCTTAGGTGGTTGTAAGAATTTCCCTGTCTATAACCATCAGTTAGTGATCAGGGAATAGGAATGAAGGAATTGTTCTCGATGATACCAAGTTGTCTCCATGCACATGCAGTATGGATGATTACATGTAAAAACTGCGTAAGAAAAATGGCGACCAAATATCAACTGACAGAAGGCAGTTAACTAACCGTTGTTGTCTTGGGCATAAGAAACTCTCCTGGTAATTCCACCTCCGCAGTTGACTGAGAAAAGTTACTTAGAAAACGACATCGTTCCTCAAGAAGGAATGAGCTACACAGGAGAACAGTTAAGATAACACTTATTCCATCAACAATTCTGGCAGGAACAATACTCGAGATAAAGTTCGTTCCAAATGAAATATTTAATGAAATAACAAGCAATAAACTGTAGTAAATTGATAACAAGGAAGACAGTGGCCAAGTAACTTCCCTATCAAGTAAACATTCTCACAGCAAAATAACTGGGTCAAGTATAAAAACTGGCAAGACACTTTGACAGAATATCTACAAAGATTCGAGTAAACTTTAGCTTTGGCATTATAATTAAAGTTTCATGATGGTATAAAACTAGAAACCTAAAGAGTTCGTTAGAGTGACAAATGCAAACAAAACGAAGTTCTCACCTTGGTAACAGCTTGGCTTTAGCCTCTAGGATTCGTATCCAGTCTTTCAGCTTAGCAATTAGGCTATGGAGTTTCATTGCTCCTGGTTGGCTATAGAAGACGAAAGTCAAAAGTTTTACATGTTAAATAGGAAAAAATGTTTATGATGGAATAGGTAATTGTCAAAGAGCATTGAGTAAAGTGCAAAACAAAATAACAAACAGAAAGAAATATAATACCTCTTGGACAAACTGGACATAAAAATCAAATCATCTCGACAACTTCATGACAATTGAATAAAAATGATTACCTGAAATCAAAATCAGCAGTGAACTGCCCTTTGAGCTTTTGAAAAACAGGATCTTGTGCCGTTGCCTGGGCTCGTCTTGCAAGGGATTCTGATGCTGCTGATGAAATTGTCTGAGAGACACTCGATGCTGCCTCAAATCCAATGCCAAATGTACTAACCAACTTCTTCACAAAACTTAAGGTTCTTGGTGTCACTTGTGCAGTGTTAACTATTTGGAAAAAAAATATCGATTTAAAACACAAAAGAACGACGATTATAAATAATATCGATATTCAGCTTGAAACAAGGCCAATCATAACTTAATGAAGCCAACAAAATGCGTGTGTAGGAGAAAAACGACAACTCTGATGGAAGACTCTACCACACCATCTTGCTCTTCACTTCCATTTTCCACTAACACTTGTCAGGATGACATGAAACCTCAAGATGGCCTAATTAACAAATCGAAGAAATCTACTCATGAAAATGAAATTACGTAATTATTGTCCTCTGGCATATGTGATCAAGCGCAAGGTGCAAGGTATTTATGACTCTGTGTTAAAGCTGGTTATCCATGCTGGTTATCCATGCTACAAGTATGCTTAAGTATAATAATTCCTGAATGCAATCACACAACGCCATGGTGTTAGAAAATAATCAAATGATCGACATTTATGTTACTTTTTCAGAAAACAACAATTAATTAAGTATCAATAGACAAAAAAGAAAATTCACTTTTGTGTTTGTTTCCCTAAACATTTCATTAGAGAAACGATAAGGACACATCCTTAATCAAATCAACCATGGTTTTAAACCCTATGCTGCGGCCAAAATCAGGGCGTTTTGACGATAAAGGCGCCTACTTTGGCCCTTTTTTAAGGCATGCAAATATCAATAACAAATATCAGCAAAAGTGACATGTAGGTCGTAAAACCTGATTTCAAGTAATGTTCTTATAACCTTCCACTTGAAAATCGCATGAATTCTAAACTCTAAGGTTTGAGGCCCCTTAAGCAATGGAAACGGGAAGTAATACAAACCATCGCCACGATGCTCAAAAGCAACTTGATAACATTTTGCCAATCCTTGACGAAGTTGTCTTAATACTTCTTCATGCCAGCATTCACGAAACCAAACCATCTGCACCAATAAGAGATAAGGTCTTTAACAAACCACGACAAAAAGGAAACAGGAAAAGTGGAAATGGAGGGTGCGGTAAATTAGCTATAGGATGCAAATACCTTTTGAAAGACTTGTAGTGCATATATAAATCAATTGTACTACATTTTGATCCCTACAAGCCTGTTTTGTGATTAGCTCACTCTTCAGGGGATTTCTTTATGATTACCTTATAATTATATATATTTATGTATCAAACAGAAACAGAAATAAACCAAAATGTAAAGTTCCAGTAACGTGTTGATCGTATTAAGCCAATCGTGTAAGCCTACATCGATGATCCCTATCACAACAAAATCTAGCACGTGTTAGGGAGTCCAGATATTATCACATGCACTATTTCCATGGAATCCAAATAAATGATTTTTTTACATAAAGCTAGCATACCATTCAAAGTAAGTTTGCTCCTCATTTAATAGAGTCCATTGTTTATTGTGCGGGATCAAGACAAGGCGGTCGAGACCACGGGAGCGGGATATAGTTACAGAGCCAACATACAGCACACTAGCTTTGTAGTGCATCTCGGCTGTCAATGGTTGATGCTTGGTTGATGAGATGATTCACAAAAATGGCACGCTTACAAAAGCATACTATAGCTTTGTCTATTTTGATGTTGGCTGGCTATAGACTACATCAAATGACTAGCATTTCTGTAGATGTTAATTTCACGCACTCATTCATGAGTCTCTAGCACTTGTTGAATAATGCTTCTAAGTTTCTTACTACGGTGGCTTTGCCTCAAGGCAAAGAGAGCAATATTCAGCAATGGAGAAGCACAGCGCTAGTACAGAAGAGGTTCTTCAGGTGACAAATCAACTCCTCAACGGTTACCAGTGAGTAGTTGATTGAGTAAATGATTGCGATTGTTTTCCGTCCATCAGATATAGAGCATGTGCTCCTTGTATGTTGAGATGCAGTCAAAGGTAATGCCGAGGTAATACAGTTTCTTGTCGAAGAAATTCTTTAACCTAACGAAGCAGTCTTTTAAACGAAATTTAAAGTACACAGTTTTGATGACGTTCAGTTTTTAGACGCCGGTTCTAAAAGTACTCATTGAGATTATCTAGGTCGTTTGACACGATATCGTTCACGTTTCGTTGAGATATTATCAGGGCAATGTTATCAGCATACACGTCCATTTATGATAGAAATATGCCATGTCATTACAGTGGAGTCGCCATCCGAACACCGACTTCAGTCTTTTTTGTTGCTGTAACTCCTTGTTTCTGTTGATACGCAAGATTACGAGGTAAGGCTAAACTTGTAAATAAACGAAACAGCGTTCATTCATTCTAATTAATTTTCAGATAGCTTTACAGATTGAGTTAGAATACATAATCGCCGGGGAGATAATCAATGGCCGAACCAAAGCTGGATTCTTTGTCCAAATTTGTAATGTAAAGACACGAAGCTTCTGCACTAATTTCAAACTCAACAAAGTGGCACTTAGCTTACGGGAAAAAGAAAGACATATTTTAAGTAAGAAAGCGACAGCTGAATACCTGATCGACAAATCCTTCCAAGGCTGATAAGAGTGTTGGATGAAGGTCTCTTAACATGTGCATAATCTTGGTACATCTTAGCATGTGAGCAGGGACACGAATCATGCCTGTTTCAGAATTCTGACTGGTTGTTAATGTCACTAAAAGAACGAGAATACATAATGAAACTAAATGCAGGAACCATAAAAAGAGATGATATTTTAGTATGTTCTCCAAATGGTTACTACTTCTCGTCAAGTAACTTCCTGCAAGGGAAATCTTGCTGGTAATTTCAGAAAGACGAACAAATAAAAGACACCTTTAATCATACTTATGTTATTGAACCATATTATGCCTGGTACTCACTTAAGGCTTGTTACAAGTACCATTGAAATTCCATTCATGGTAATGAATATATAAAACTGAATCGTCTTTTGTCCTCTATTTGTGATAAACCATCAAGATAATCGCAGTTAGCTACACAACACTCTTTGGTATCTTTTTTATTTTGATTTTATTTTAATCTTATGACGTCACGCCTTTCAAACCGGAGTATAAGACTAAAGGGGAATTATCCTGTTTACCATTTCGGACAATTAGCGTACAATTTCTTGAGGATTTCTCGGCAGCAGTGTGCTTTTAAAATAAGGAGTAAAAACTTACAATTTGGCAAGAAACGTCCTAAACAAAATTCCTGTGCCTTCTTGACAAAATATAAAGAGAGTACAAAGATTAAAATATAATCAGTAATGTTTGAGAAAAGATGGCAGAAGAGCTCCGTATCAAAATAGATAAGCCGATTTTAGTTTCCTTTATTAAGTTTACTTACTTGCATCTCAAATGTCTATATGAACTCGAACATAAACATGGTTTACTTTAAATTTTCCAACAAACCAACGGCTATTTTAACAACCCCCTCTTAAATAACCCTCCAGGATGGCATAGAAAATAAGTTAACAGATCTACTTTTTTAAGTTTTCACGGCATTAATGAAAATAATAGTGATTATACGATTTACTGTAACATTTTCCTGTCAACTAAAATTCAATTGCTATAGTTGTAACAAAACTCAAGTAAAACACTACACAACCTTTTTGTGGTCCAAAACTTGAAAATCGTCTTAAAAATTTGCCTCCTTATATATTTTAGCGCATTCTGAATTTTCTAGTAAATGCTTGCCTGTGGCAGAATCGCATGTTTTCGCCAAAATGCATAAGGACGAGAATCTGCGGAAAATTGGCACAAGTAGATCGTCCTTTCATCTAATCATATTGGAGTCTGTCTTCATTAAAACACGAAAACCAATACTCTGTAAGCAGAAAGAGTTCGTTTTTTCACTTGGACTCTTCCAATAATGTTCTGTTTGAAAATTCTTGACTTTATGTACTCAGTGGAAATTGTTAATTACTAGTTACTGTTTTTGCACCTTTTCAGTTAATTCGATCTTTTCGTGATGCATTGTACTAAAATACAATACATACTTCTGTGATGATACCTTGTTCAATAATTTCTCTGAAGATGTCAACAGTTTTTTGACGAAACGTCAGAATACTAGTTCAATGGTTAAAGTCCTGTCTCTTTCTTTGAAGATTATCAGCCTGCTTCTAATATCTATTAATGGAATACGTTTTCCACCGGGCTTATCAATTGCTACTGTATTGAAACTCAGTAAGTACCAGGCATAATAAAGGGATTGGATCTTTAGGCGATATACAGAATAGTCTTGAAGAGAAGTACACAACAATGTAAAAAAGAAATACAATATAGTCTAAAGGCAAACACAAAATGGTCTTGCGACGAGTACTTCATAGTCGCAAATAGAAGAACACAAAAAGAAATAAATGCAGCTGTGGTGAAAAATGTTTGGAACTTTACTGGAGGCATCGAACAAATTAGGAAAGGCTCTTTGAAAGAACGATAACGGAGTGACGATGGCTATAAATTCTTCCAGGGAGTTGAAGTAAATTCCTACCTGTTCCAGAAGATGTCGAACTGTTCGAGGAAGCAGTATTTGGACTGCTATTTGTCGATAAATTTGATGTCGTTGTAACTGAGGACGATGCTGTGATTGGAGCCGTAGTGGCCTGTGATGCCGAACCATCAAGAATGGCTGCTGTTGTGGTTGCAATCTAAATTCAAAAAACAAGAAGACGGAAAACACCACCGCTACAGGAGGAAGCCTTACAGCAATCCTAGTGGGAAACTAGCATGATATGAAGTGGTAATAAATGATACTGACTTAAATGCCAATCAAACATAACAAAGGAAACATCATGGATCGCGAAACGATACCAAGCTACAGTGATATTGGTATTATAGACCTATGTCTTTCAAATATAAGATACCATAAAATTTCGATTTAGCGTCCCGGACGCTTATTTAAAAATCCATGTTTTACAGCGGGATTTATTTGAGGCGCTTATTGGGGCGCTAACTTCTCTTTAAATATACAATTTTGCTTTCTAACATAGCAAGAAGGATTAAAAAACAGATGATGAGTTAACAAAGGAAACCTTTTTGAGTAATTACCCATCTCGTACTGATAAAGCAAACTAGTCAAAAAAGAGTTCAACTTTAAACCTCAATTTTATATCCCAGCTACCGCCCATGGACGCTTATATTAGAAGGGCAATTAAAAAATTTCAGAGTTTTATTTTCAGAGTGGGCGCTTATTCGAGAGGGGCGGTTATTCAATAGTAGACGCCAAAACGGGCATTTACGGTAATGAAGCACAACCATTCAGTGAATCAAAACAAAGAGAATTCATTCCCATGACTAAGTTAACAGTGCTAACAGTTAATGTGATATGGGAAACACTGGGTTACTGACCATAATCAAACTAGTTGTCACAATAAAACATTGATCAAACATGCCATCAAAAGAATACTTACAGTAGCTGCCACTGTACTTGGGCCAGAAGAAACGGCATCTGCATCAACGACATATTAAGGTTTTTGTCTCAAGGAAAAGTAACACAAAAGACCAAGTGGACTAAATGTAATAATTACGGTAAATACGCGCTGAGGCATACCGTAGAGTTATACCTTGTTAACGCTGCATATACATCTTGAAGAGAGGTATATCTTTAGTTTGCTTAGGCTTACAGAACTACGCTTGAAAGAATGATTATATCGGACATATTTAGATATTTGGCGCGGCCAAATATGACTCTTCCCATTTGAAAACAGTGGATTTGTTAATTTGTAACCGAGTATAAAAGTGACTGTAAGTTTCTCTCTCTCCCGAATACAATTCCTGTATTGACAATATGACATCATTTACAAACAAATGACAGAAATAGATCGAGCAAAACACTTTCTGGTAAGAGCCAGAGAATCTGACTAATGTAAAAATAGACAGCAAAAGCGAAGAGAATCATGGATCAGCACAGCAAGCACTTAACTTGAGGGAACACTCTGCTTAACAGAATGTCATGTCCACAATACACACATACGTCATAAATGACATAGTGGCATTACCAACAAGGATGTATACCTGTAGATCCTGCTGCCAATGCTCCAGTTGCACCAGTTTGAATAGTTAATGGTTTCCCTCGTGATCTCATGTCGCTATCTTGCTTTCCATCTTTGTTGTCATGAGTCACAGTGTTAGAAGTCTTATTTTCTGCTGCTGAAATACTGGCCTTCAGCTGCTCCTTTTTAAATTTTTCTCTTTGTTCTATCTTTAACGTTAAATACAACGTTCGAATTGGGAAATAGACAGCTTGAGGAAAGACACGACCAACCGAAAATATCAGGTTGACAACACGTGTTCCTTCACGTCTAACAAGGCACGTGAGAAGCTGTGGTATCCACGGCAACCAATGGGTAGGGGGCACTCCAACAGCATATTTTTCTAAGTTCTCTGCCAAAGTCAGTTTCTCGTCATCGTATGTTAACAACCAAAGTGATCGTGCCAGATACTTTCGGCATTTCGTTTCATTTTGACTTCGGCAAGCATGCATGTAGCAAATTATAGCAAAGACCCCCAACGTCATACTCCTCTCTGAGACGAAGAGACTGTCAAGGTAGTCGCCCCAAAGAGCCCAGGCCTTTACTAAGGTATCGTGCATTTGTACAGCCTCCGAAAATGCTTTGTTGGCCTCTTCCGATCTGCCTACTTGTGAGAGGAACATGCCCTTTAGAGCAAAAAACTCGGCAGTCATTTCCTTGGAGAAATAACGCAAATTTGTCGATTCAATCACCTCCAAGCCCTCTTGTAATTCTTGTTTGCCCATGACACCTGCCATTTGAAGGTAGCACTTAACCTGGATTTAGAGAAAAATCAAATGATTACGTTTATAAGAACAGTTACATACCGGCCGAGAAAATGATAAATGTTTAACATACAACAGCTATTTCTTAGACTGCAGCTGACATTTAATAGCCATCTACAAACTCTGTACTTGGAGTAAGTTGATGCTGTTATTTTTTTGTGCTTTGTTTTACAAGAGTTCTGGCGTCCTTAGCAGATTACTTTAAAATGTTAAATCTGTCTTTCAGTTCACTGAAATTGTTCAATGATGTAGAAGAGGAATCCTCCCTGCGGCAGAAAAATCTTCGTAACATCTTCCACCCAATAGAAGAATGGTATAAATACTCAGAAAGAGAAACAACAAATGAGCGTTCCTAATCCATGTCACCTTTGTACATAGCTTCGAATATTCAATAAAACTGTCCCGATAACATTAAGATAATCTACCCTAAAAAGCTATCCTCTAAAAACACAATGACATGGGCACATTCTCACCTGTTGCCGAATCTTTTGGAAACAATCAACGATGGGGACACTAGGAATGGTATGGATACGACTCAATGAATCCAGGCATACGCCAGTTAATCCTTGTTTCCTGGCAACATATCCATAATAGATGATTGACCATGCCGAGGCATGAACACCTAACATAGCATGATGACTGGGTTGTGTATCAGTCAGTGAATTGGAAAGATTCTCATATGCTGCAACAATTGCCTGATAATGATGATGACGCCACATAAAGGTATCACTCCAATGCGCCAAATCATCCGCATGAAGAGGCAGGCGATTTCGCCATGTTTTGACGATGGCTTTCATGTCATGGAGACTTGGTACACGCCCAATGCTCTGCGGTTGCAACCCAACGTGTATTTGTGATGCCTCCTGTAGTTCCATGATTTGCTGTGCTGATTGAAGTAATGGCGTGTGCATGTGAGAAACGATGGCAGGCAACTTCCTCCATTGACGGATGGCTTGACTAGTTGCTGTCTCGACGAATTTCTCGACCAGATTCAAATGTTGTTCTTCTGGATCACAAATTGCAAAGTATCCTCTGTAAAGTGTCAGCCGATAAGCCATCGACTCTGGATAACTTATTTCCACCTATTTCAGAAAGACGATTAAAACTAAACATCAACGCATTTGGAAACAGAATAAGACATCATCAGAAACTATGAACGGTTCATACAATGACCAAGGACAGCATGAAGAACGATAGCCAAAACATTATCAAAATCATAAATACATATATATATATATTAGGCATTACATTATTATATATATTATATATATACAATTAATCTTTGACGGAATGTTGTTCATTGCTAAATAAACCAGAAACAGCGTTTTATACTAATAATAATAATAATAATAATAATAATAATAATAATAATAATAATAATAATAATAATAATAATAGTAATAATGCTGGGCAGAAGCAATGGATTTAATACATTTTAAAGGTAGAGCGAAATTTCAGGAATCGACTTTTGATTTTTATGCTATAATGATGTCTGAAGAAAAACGTGCCATTGCTTCCGTACCTGTGCCAAGGCCTCTTTCATTGCTTGCCAATCTGGTATCCTCCAGGCGCTTTCAAGCACAATAAACGGATTGGATTGTCCTTTGGTTTTTCCAAACTCCATGAGAATGTCCCACTGTCCTAATTCTTTTGCACAACGTATCCAGTGATCTTCCCATAATTGATATTCGGAGATCAGTCTTGGATCAACACGACCAGCATTGTAATGCTCTCTGGCTTTACCCATTGCTGCTTCGTATGTGTTTTGTGCCTAGTAGGGAGACATGAAGGGGATGATTCACAAAATTGTAGTGCCAAGGGGCTAGTATATAACTATAAAGTAAAACAAATTTGCAACTTTACCACCCTTTTGAACAAGATAACGCTCGATCCGCGAATTTACGACCTACAAGGCTTTAGTCATGCGACAGAATGAGGTGATTTATATATATAGAGAGAGAGTGGAGCATTACCACAACAGCTGAACCAAGTGGGAACCGACCGGGCTTGAACTTGTAACCCTCAGATTCAAAAGCCAACTCTCAAACCTTGGTGCTATCGCTGCACAAAGATTTGGTGAAGGACTTCCAAAGTCCTTGGTATTACGTGACTAAACCCAGCGATGGGTACGGGGAAATTTATTAATTTATTCTGTGTTTCGGCTTAAGCCTTCATCAGTGTCAGATATATGTAGTATATTCTTCAAAAAACAAACATGTCATATACCGTTTTCTTCATATTCTGCTACGGCTGTATCACGATGGTGACGTATGTTGCCCAGGTGTTCACGGAAGCGCTCAGACAATGAGGGCTTCGTTTTACCTACGATCATTGTATCACATTGTTCACATGCGTTTGTATCATATTCAGCTAAAAGAGTACATTAATTTTGATGAAAGCCTAAACTATTATCTATTAACATCGACAGGATACACTCAGAGAACCTAGGGTCTCAGGGTTGCCAAGTGCAAGAGGACAATTTATATGTAAGCACAACAAAGTGAATTCAGTTTAAGCCATACTGCCAAAAACACGTATTCTGACTGACAAAATTTGCAAGACAAAATACTTACTTGAGGTGCAGAACGAAGCCGAATGCCACAGAGATTCAAACATAGTCATAGTCTGTTGTTATGGAAACGTTGCAATGATATAAATAATATTACCTGATCAAACAATCCTTGTTGTTCGTATGCTATGGCGCAGGATGTTTCCTGGCGACGGCATCTCTTTTGCCAAAGTCCAGCCCATAGATCGTCTTCACCAATCATGGAATACATTTCAGCAAGGGCATCAAATGTTTCTTGAATGGGCATTTCGGTTACTTCATCGTCATTATATCCTAAAAACAAACCACAACGTAAGCAGCAATAGCAACATTATATAAACCACTTTGATAAACCGCCAATAGGCGAAACAACAACTGACAGTTAACTAATGTTTTGCCGTCAAAGGAACCTGTAGTGCATTAACAATCCTAGATCATTGGGAGATTGAACAACTGCGCTGTTCCAGTTTAGGACAACCTAAACATTGCAAGCCAACAACCCATATTTTCATAGGAAACCAAATAAGGCGTACCTTGTTAGTTTACGAGTGGATCGAGTGATAAAGGATGGATGGACGAACGGATGGATAGATCGCTTGCTAGCTAGCAAGATAAAAGAGTTTAGAGATAATTTGAACTTACCAAAATCAAGCCACGGTTGCTGTGACGGTAATTGTGGGTTGACCGTCAGCATATCCTCACAAGCAAGAGCTGAATTCTCTAGCAATAGTGCCGCTCTGTGCCATAAGTTGTGTGTTTTGCCAAGGTATTTCAGCACAATTGGACGCACAGGCATGGGTGGGGAGCATTTGGCCATGCCTTCAACAAGTGTATTAATGCAGCTTCGATAGCAATCAGTTTGATGCAGATGACTTCCACTGCAGAGAAAAGGGCCTAATTCGCCAGCTAGGACCATATGATGCTTGTCCTCAAATAAACTCCATAGTCTTGGAAACAGATCAACCCATATGTTATGTGCTAGGACTGTGCTCCTGTGACATAACTGGGAAAGTGCCCCTAAAAATGTTGTACACTTGGAATGACGCATTTCAGCCAGGAAAGAGGCATGACGGCGGGCAAAATCAGACAAATCAGGGCAATCCACATGCACATCCTTGCTACCATCCGAATCAAGACTGAAAAATTAAATCAGATGATACTTTATAAAAGACACACCTAAATCCAAGGATACACAATCATTTTAGTTATAAAGTCAAATGAACTATCGTTTGAGACTATTTAACTGAGTCTCGTCTGTTTCTTACACCAGCCAGAATCGTACCCACATCTTACGGAAATTCATGATCGCAAAGCAACACCTCCTTGATCCTGTAATAACTACTGCTATTTAGTGACGTGCCTTTTGGTTCTCGACTTAAAGCAACGAGCCACGTATAGAAAATACCAAACCAAACAAAATAAACCCCACTCTATACGCAATCACAACACACGTAAACAAGTTCAAAGCATTGACGATTGTGTTAAAATGTCAAACGAGACAAGACATCAACAATGCGCAATTTTGTAAGGATTTCCGTGTCCATCTATCATACTTTACTCTATTTTAACTGCCCCATCTTACAGTCGCTAACAGCTACATAAATCATTGATTCAGTCTCAAAGCTTATTGTCCGAAAACCTGAAGGAGGTACCCCTTTAGCCAACTCATAACAACGTTAGTCACTGCTATGTTAATTTTCCATAAATTGCCTCAGTTCTGGTACTCAAAAATACGATCAACTTACCGTAAAAGCACATCAGCAGCATTTTCAGCAGCAAAGAAGTAATCAGGTGTTTTGCTTACTTCAACTGAGATACCTTGACGAGATGAGGCTGATGTTGCAGATGTTTCATCCTCTACTTCATCTGGATCAAGCGGCTCTTGTTTCACTTGCACTAACCCAAGGCTTATCATTTCAGCATCAATTTCTCTCTTTGCAGCATCATCCATGCCAATATTACCTTAAAGATCATAACAGCATGATATGTAAGAGAAATGCACAGTGAGGTATTTTTACATAGCGATGGCATCATTTTTTTCTTACTCAAGATGATTGGTGTTGGAGCTGACGACAGAAACAGCTTCATAACTTCTTTACCCTTATCTCAATACACTTTATCAGGCCTACTTGCGTAACTTTCTTATACAAAATATTTGAAGAAATTCACGTCATCATAAGAAGTCAAAATATGCTGATCTTTACCAAGGTTTTCTTTTAAGTATCCTGAAGTGTAAATAGAGACAAAAAGGCATTTGCTTACCCATATTAGGTCTTTTCTCTTGGCTATTGCTTGCAAGTCGCGCAATATTGAGAAGCTGCTTTGCCTTTGCGTCAGATGACTGTCGAATAATAGATGTGATTGATGATAATTTACTGTGCATACTACTACACATGATCTTTTTGTCTTGATTGCAAATTGACAGAAGAAACTAAAAAAGATTAGACAATACTATTGAGTATAACGAAACGATAACAATTGAATGTATAATCGGCAAACGACAACACCACAACTTAAATTTTAACATGTTAACACAACCTTAATCGAAGCATTAAATATGAAAGAACTGTTATGAGCACTGCGACTTGTATGCGACTAAAACCAATGAAACAACAATACTACCAACAATACTAGCAACGATGGTAATCATACCAATGCTTTAAATCAAACGTAGTAAAGTCTGATGCTTGTGGTAGTGGTTCGAAAGCATGCACAAAAAAATTGAATTACCTCAATGCACTGTTTGATCCAAAAATGATTCCCCATGTGTTCCCAGTTCTAGTAAAAAGCAAGTACACATTGTTTTTTTACATTAGACTTGCATATGACTGTTTGAATGTAAATACGTAGATTCATTTCAGTTACTACCATATCTAACAAACTGACAATATTCACTGTACGGAAAGACTTTGACAAACCTTAACTTGGAAATCTGAAACCTAATGTAGTACACTGTGAACAAGCCATGTAGAAGCTGGTTGGTTCCTAAAAAGGACCGGTAAACTACGTACGTTTAATGTCACCAAAAACGCACATACATAGAAATGACTGTTTGCACACTCTTAAGTATGACAAAATAGAAAGATGTTGGAAATACGATCATGGAATTCAAAAATCCCAAAACACTATTGAATACAAATTGCCAGAAATTACACACTGACTACTACTAAGCGTAATACTAATAGAGTAATAAAATCATTAGATGATTATCATCGCAAACAATGATTTGATTTTTCTTCCCCAATACTTTTTTATAATGAAAAATATAACCACTCTAACAGAATGTAAAAAAGTAACCTTGACCTCATGCCTTATAGTCCATCTAAATACCACATGGGATCATTGCTTATCGCAGTCAATCACAAGTGCGATTTGTAATACACGTATGACCTATGAAAATAAAATTACTTCTGTCCTTGCACATGTTACAACACAAATAAGTGGCTTTATCTCCGAACAATTTTCAACCAATCGCCTTGAAAATTTGCGACATTGCGCTAAAATCATACTTAAAAGCTTTTTTCGTCTGACACTCTTCAGAGTAT
>JANTCA010087691.1:0-13983 GCA_024741275.1 Chironex yamaguchii | reverse complement strand
TTACTTACTTACTTACTTACTTACTTACTTACTTACTTACTTACTTACTTACTTACTTACTTACTTACTTACTTATCGCCGTAAACGTCATCCGTTGTGGCTGGCATTTTTATTGTTTCTATGGTTATTTTTACAATGACGTCACCAGCACCATTTACCACATCTACGTGGGTTTTCTCCTCCGTGTCTCGCTTCCAAGATGTGGGCATAGGCTTAGAGGTGTAGTCGACAACCAGTACCATCCAAAACTGGAATCCACATCGCCGACCGTCCCAACTTCGGAGAGGACCGCTGCGATCGCTGACGAAGACAGGATATTGACCGTGCTTTTGGCTTTCGGTCGGAAGCCTTTAACCAGGCAGATTTGCTACCTAGTGGAAGTAGTGCAGAGCGCGAGAAGCGTCTGGGCTCAGCGAGACCCAGCTGCCACTTCCTAACGAGCAGGATTGCCCGGGTTGCGTTAGCCGACGCCAGCTCCAGCAGAAACCCTTCGCCCAGGTTGGACCCATGCGATAAACGCGAGCATCGGAGATCTGCCTTCGCCACTGTTCGTTTCCCACTCCTTACCACGTGGAGGTGCAACCAAAAGGACCAAAAGGTACATTTTTGGCATTGCATGTCTTGTCAGTCCCTGATGCGATGGTCGTTACAAATCGAGAGCTTTTGAATCATAGAAAGTATAAGCTAAAAAATATTCTTTTGCCATTAACTTGGTCAATCTTGATCCTCTTAACTGAATTTTGTTACCTTAACATGCAAAGGAGAGATAGGAACCAGTAGCAATGTTAATATGTCATTAGACTGTAGGGTCCTTGTTCAGATCCCTGTATGGATGGGAGTTATCCTTGCGACCCGCAAGATACTGCCTTCTGATCGCGCCACTAATCGTGTTTCAAGGTACAGTGGGCCAGATAGAGGATTTATAGTGTCGATAGGCAAGAACTACTTTGTCACCATAAAAAGTGCATCAGCCGTGTGTGGATGAAAAACTTACCCGAAAATCGGTGGTATTACTCTCAATCGCGCGTATATTTGCGTTCCAGTTGGTTCTCTTTTACTTCGTTTCTTTGTTCAAAGAAATTACAAGACCTGTTGTTGTCTAGTAGATAAGCTAGTAACGTAATGTTACAAGCCAGGTGGTGTAACGTTTATATCACTACAGACGAAAACTGGTGACAAACGTGGTTAGTGTGGGGCATCTTTATGAGGAAACCGCGTCCCTGACCATTTCCAAACAATAAGGCTTACAGTAGATGACTTTTGTTGTAAATTATAGATAATATTAAATTTTATTTTGGATTTAACTCTTATAGTGTAATTCTTGACTTGAGTCCAGTGAGTCGCTTCATATTTTGTGTAGCTACTGTATTCCCTAAGAATGTAAAATTTTACCTGAATTTTTTGTACATTATTAATACACAACATATAAGGGAAAGCTTTGAAAAACATCTGGCTTGCAGCTAACATTTGTACCATGAGTCATAATAAGCTTAAACCCATAACGTGCTAAACTGTACAGAGACGAGATTTTTTGGGTAGTTATGAGACCAAGGACCTCTTTCAAGCTCCGGTGGTCACAATCATAACTTTACTTCAGTTCCTTACACAATCCCATCATATCAACTTCACGTGTCTCTTGTAATCGTATACGCCAATAGAAAAAAACACACAATAACACGAGTCAACGATCGGAATGCCTAATCGTCTTTCAACCTTTCCTACTGAGTCAGGAAAGGCGTCAGATTTACTCTCGTCAGACCCTGGTTCGAATCACCGGTGGTCGCAATCGCATGACTTTACCTCTGTCTCTTTGAATCTGTCAGTATTGAGGCCGCTATATCAGTGCTGTCTAAAAGTCTTCTGCAATTTGACAAGCAACAGGCATCATTTTAGCTTGCTTTTGGGTTTTATTTCTGTTTTGCTGTGTTTTAGTCTTATTTGCATTACAACAACGTTTCAATTATTTCGCTTAAGATGTTTCATACTCTGAAGAGTCTCAGACGATAGAAAGTTTTTAATATACGTTGTTTATGTACCAGAAATAAGAGTTTTTCACTAATTATACTTTTCTGTGTTTTCCTCGCTTAAAAGGATTGTGCTGTTGATCGACATGTCATATACAATGGCAGGAGAGATAGTACAATTGAGGAGTTTTGTCAAAGAATTATTGGAGGAACAGCTACACGGCAAAATAGCGTTCAATATTATTTGGTATGTTACGTTTGTTAAAAGATAGAGTGTGATATCATTAACGTCTTGGAAGCTTGGGAAGACTCAAGCGCACTGACTTCCTTGATACTAAAAAACGTGCCTTACAGTTGGTATGGTGCTGGTAATTTTTAATATTTGAGCCCTTGTACCATTTTGCTTCTTCATTTGCTTTGTAGCATTTAAGGATAACCCCACATGACCAAGTTTCAATTGTAACAAACTGACGTTCCCATCAGAAGAAGAAGACGGGGGGGGGGGGGGCGTGGCAATGTGTTATTCCGCATACCGAGATACCAAGAAACAAACTGTACTGTGTGTATCCCAATTTAGACGTGAGGTCGTATTAAGATGTAGGTATTCTATATGATTCTTTCCCTTCGTTTGTTTTTCACAAAAGCATTGGAGGCTGTGCAGTTCGTTTCAAACCCACAATGGTGGAACCAACGAAGCAGACATTGAAAGAGGCCTGGAGGTAATACTTAAGCTCTTAACTTCTTTTGGTATTATGCCTCTTTTATCGTTAACATCATCTGTTCTGATGGTCATTTCATTTATTCATTTCTCTTCAGCTTTTTTATGTTGTCACTTGCATATTGAACCAAGTTTGTACAATTTCGTGAATAATTCATGGACTTTTATTACTGAAAGCTGTTGAAGTCCACAAAATGCCTTTTAGTTGTGAGGTGTCACCTTTTTCGTTAAATGACAATCTTCTTCAAAATTTCACCCACCGGTACCTTGAAGAGGTAGACATGTTGCGCGTGATCGAAAATGGCCACTGGATACCCACTTCACGTGCACTGCGGATGTGGAACGTGCTGACAAATGCAGTCGTGTAGCTCAAGTCTAAAATTTGCTTCTTTGAATCATACCGAGATATCCTTCACGAGATTTGTCTTAGATAGCCGGGAGGGTAATCGAGAATACTGTTGAGAAGTATTGTTGCCTTTAGTTGTATAATTTATTTAAAATGTTTGACGAGGTTCATGAAAACATGTTAGAAAGATAATACTATATTTTAACTCTTTTGCGCAGGTGGTTTTTAAACCAGACATGTACTGGTAGCCGCAAGTTTTTAGAGGCTTTTAGACTCACTTTGGAGAATGACGATGAAATTAAACACAATATAGGTAAGATCGGATATTTGGCTCTGTCTGTCTGTCTTTACATGTAGTCGTAAGCTTCTAACATATTACCTCTGTATATAAGGTGCCTTTATCTGTTTTCACAAGAGGTAATTACCACAGAGGAGAGAGATTTGTCCAATGGTGCACATTGAAGGAGCAAGTAATCAGTAACACATGGTTTGAAGAGCACCCGAGAAGACTCTGGACTTGGAGAAGCCCAGGAGGAGAAACGAAGAACCAAATAGATTACATAACCATAAATAAATGCTTCAGAAGTGTTGTACAACATTGTAAACCATACCCTAGTGCAGACTGTGGAAGCGACCATCTACCAGTTGTCTGCAAAGTAAAACTGAAGCTGAAGCAGCTTAAGAAATGGAAGACAGAACCAAAGCCGCTGTATGCGAAATTGATGGAAGATCCAGAAATAAGAAGAGAATTTAACGTGGAAGTCAAGAATCATTTTGAAAACCTTGAAAATGAAAACCATGAAGATGATGTCAAAATCAACTCCTGTTGGAAGAACTTTAGAGAATCAGTTGTCTCGGCGGAAAAGGAGATCTTACCAAAGAAAGAAAGACAGACTAAGAAGAAATGGATGATACCTGAGATTTTAGAACTAATGGAAGAAAGACAGCAAACAGCAGACAGAACAAGCGCGGAGTATAGAGCACTCGAGTAACAAAATCCGGTTAAAATGTAGAGAAGCGAAAGAGGAATGGCTCAATGCAGAATGTAAAGAGATAGAACAAGAGAAGCAAAGTGATCCAGCAAAGATTTATCAGAAGATCAAAGAAATCAGTGGCTGTAGATCTTCAGCTTCCTCTGGATGTATACAATCCAAAGATGGAAATATCATTACGGAGAAAGATAAAGAAAGGTATTGGAAAGGTGGACGGAGTACATCAATGAACTGTTCAAGGACAACAGAGGGAACAAGCCACTCATAACCAAAAACTTTGATGGTTCTGCAATCCTGAAATCTGAAGTAGAGTCAGCACTGAAGAAAATGAAAAGGAACAAGGCTGCTGGATGAGACGAGTTCGTGGCAAAAATGCTGGCATCTCTAGATGACTTTGGCATGGAAAAACTAACACAGCTAATCAACAGAGTCTAGGACAGTGGAGAAATTCCTTACGATCTAAGTAAATCCATCTTCATTGCACTGCCTAAAAAGCCAAGCGCAACAACTTGTGAATTACATAGAACAATAAGTCTGATGAGCCATGTGATCAAACTGATTCTCAAAGTCATCATGTATAGAGCTCACGTGAAGATCAAGAAGAGAAATTGGCAAAGAACGATGTGGTTTTATGGAGGGTACTGGTACAAGAAATGCCATCTTCATGATTCGAATGCTGGCTGAAAGAGCAATAGAGATGAAGACGGATTCATGCCTGTGTTTCATAGACTATACAAAGGCATTCGACAAAGTCCAAGACGAAAAGCTGTTTCAAGACCCGTTGGCATTAGATCTCGACGGCAAAGACCTTCGCTTCATTCGCAGCCTTTACTGGGAGCAAACTGCTTGTATTTGTGTGGACAATGAACTGAGTGAATATGTCAAGATTAAGAGAGGTGTAAGACAGGGCTGCGTTTTTTCTCCGGACTTGTTTAACCTATGTGGGGAAAAGATATTCAGAGAACTAGACGAGTTGGAGGGAATCAGTGTTGGTGGTTACAACCTGAATAACCTGAGATTTGCGGATGACTCTACGCTCGTTGCAAGTTCTCAACAAGGACTACAGGATCTCTTGAACAAGGTAGTGACTGAAAGTAAGAAGAAGGGACTCGAAATAAATCGCAAAAGACTGTATGTATGGTAGTCAGTAAGAAGCAAAGTCCTAGGTGCAGGTTACTCATTGGGAATGACCACATTCGACAGGTGGACAAGTTTAACTACTTGGGAAGCTACATCACCCATAATGGTAAATGTGACGCTGAAATAAGGCGGAGAATCGGGATTGCAAGGGAAACTTTTGATCGGCTAGGAAGAATTTTGAAACACCAGAAAATGTCATTGCCCACAAGAATGAGAGTACTGGAGTGTTATGTAACATCTACCCTGCTGTATGGATGTGAATGCTGGACAATATCAGCTGAGATGGAGAAGAAGTTGAAAGCCATAGAAATGTTGTTCTTGAGAAGAATGCTAAGAATATCTTGGACTGAACATGTAACAAACGAAGAAGTGTTGATAAGAGCAGGAACAAAAAGGAACTTGTTAAGGACAATTAGAAGGAGGCAATTGGAATTCTTGGGACATGTAGTAAGGAAAGAGGGGCTAGAGAACTTGGTGCTAACTGGACGAATAGAGGGAAGTAGAGACAGAGGACGACAACGAAGGAATAAGAACGAGTGAAGTTCTACATCTTGCGAGGAGAAGAAGCAATTGGAACATCATGATAGCCAACGTCTGCAGACAAGGCAACTAGACGAAGAAGAAGAAGAATTACCACATTTATCTTTACGATCATTTACTGGAAAATTCCTAGGGGCTGTCGAATTTTCATTGTTTGGCTTCTGTGAAACTGATTGCCGACCAAAGTAATTGCTGCAGTGACTGACGATAATTTTCTCCCCTTTTACTTACTTATACTTTTATTAATCAATTTCCACGAAAGTGGGAGTAAAACTGTGCCCATAACCGTAAGGTATAGACATGAAAACTAACCGTGTATTGCAGCACACGAGCTCTGGATTGATTTGATAATAGCCGATACACCATTACCATCTTAAACACGAAATTAAGTAATTATTCAGTGATCTATGTGTTGCCAATTCTCATCTTGTTGAATATCGAATGGATTAACAGGAGCAATTTTATTACCTTTGTTACTTTTACTGACCCTATCAAGTTTATTTATGCTTATCTTTTCCTTCACCTAATTTTGCTTTTTAGACGTTGAAGGAGTGTATTTAATCTCAAGTGGCATCCCAGATGAAGCAAAGGTATGCACCTTTGAAAGTTTTGCTATGTCGTATTGGCTTTTCTTAACTTAACCCTTGTATCTAGTTGAATTAACCTACATTTTGGCGAGTATTCATTGACATACTTAAAACCTTGACGATTGTCTTCTACTGATCACCTCGAAAATTTTCGATATTGTGGGAAAAACTTTAGTCTTCTGACATTTTTCAAAGTATGAATCTTCAAGATGGTATTACAGATATATGGCAACCTGTTTACAAGAAACGTAGATCAAAAGTGATTTGCTGTCAGTATCTTTATAGAGCATTGTCGCAAATTTTGACTGCAAGACTGCTTCTCTTTATATAAGGGAATTCAATTATTCATCTGCTATGGCGCCTGCACATCAAGCAGGCCATCATATATCTTCTATGATTGCAGGAAGTCTACAAATATGATGATGTAATATTATGCGAAACTTAAAATGCTTACTCGTTGTTAAATATTGTCTGACATACGCAGTGCTAGAAACTTCTTTTGTCATTTACCTCTTCATTCAGGATATTGCTTGTTCATATGTGGAAGAAACCATAGCTGGCAGATATTGCAGCCTGCACTGTATTTATTTAGAGCCACTTGACAACGATCCGAGGACAATAGTTGGTCAATACGCGGATACGGAAACCACAGTACAATATTTCCGGGAATTAGCATCATCAGGCAGAGGTCGCTTTCACTGGGTGAAGGAAAACGGTAATTTTCCTCATCAATTCTACTCTGAGTTTTTACCACTAGCAGGATTGGTAGTCAGCGCCATTGATAAGAACTTTTTCTTGTTTTATTCCAATGTCTAACTTAACAGAAGGTTACTTGACCATTAGAATACCTCCAAATATATCATATAGACTTGGAAACTGCCTTTTCTTAAGGTAAAGTAGTTAAGGCGGTTGTACTTCTGATGGCTCTGTACAAAACTGAAGACTTTGCCGCGTCCGGGGATTGACCATGGATCAGTCTTTATTGACGTTCTGTCAGTTGTTTTTCTTTGATCATGGAGTGTGGTAGCATCCAGGTAGGATTCCTTATAGAACCTTGAAGACAGTTTTGTCCAATGGCAGCCATACAGTATGACCAAGCAAGCGCAGGTGTCGCTTCTGCGCAAAGGAGCCTGCGGGGGCTGGCTGTGATTGTTACGTACTATTTTTATTCCGTGGTCACCCCATGGAATGTATCTATTTATGGCGTTGTTTAACTTTTGTAGAAAAAATACGATAACGTTCAACCTTCAATTCTGTGGAGTTTCGTCTCTTCAATTCTAAGGTCCTACCTACTTTCCCAGTATAGATTTCAGCTTCTTGTGTCTCGAATGCTTTATATTATCTCTACTATAAAAGGTCGTGTCTCTGAATCGATTTTGGAGCTCTTCAAATAGGCGTGCCTAAGAAACTAAACCTAAGTAGAATAATTACTTGTGATGTGGAAAATATGATGATGGCATGAAGTAATCTGCTTAACGATGATAATGACAGCGTGCTTTTCCCCACCCTGTATTCAAATAGCTTCTTAGAGTTCTATAAATGTCCGTTATAAGTTGCGTCCTTAAAAATCTTGATTTGCGTAAATCAAAGTAGCAGTGATAGGGAAGGCGATCATTGTAGCCAATGTTATATCTTAAAATTCATAGATCTAAAGGATATCTTATTTCATGTGTTGCTTATTTGTTCACCAATACTTACTCAATATTTACGAAATCGATGTGTTTTATCGATGTCATCACTGTTTATTTTTCCTCTTTAGTGGTCGTCGAAAGTGAGGATATTCGAAATATTGTTATTGAAATGGAAAAGGCCCACAATTACACGAAGAAGGTAAATGGCAGAATACAGCTGCAGGTTGTATGAGTAGTAATATTTTATTAAATATATATTGTGTTCACTTACTAATATTTATAGTCACAGTAGTTGATGGTTATGTTAGGATAAAGATATAGTAAATCGGTGATAAGATATCAGGGCAAATCCTATAAAAGGTGATGCAATATTAAATATTGCTCACTTACACAAGAACCTACGGTGCCTGACGTTTATTAAGCCTTAGAACGTGTGTCGCTGTGACGTGTTAGACAAGTGTGGTATACTAATACTAAGGTCATAACATTTTGCAACAATGATGTAGACATAGGGATTTTGTAACAACTATTATTCCTTGATCCTTTACTTGCATACGAGATCTAAGTTCCGTGGTAATTGTGACGGTTGTCATTTACAATTGCCAGGCTTAGGATATGATAAAGATGACGCTGCTAATAAGCCTTACATTTTGTAAACTCTGTCGTAGGAATAATGAGGATAAGTATTATTGCCGCATCAAGGTCGGTTCCCAGTGTATTGGGAAGTGCTCCTGCTAATTTTGTACTTACATTGTACTAGAGTATTGAGAAAAATTCATATGCATTCATGCTACTTCTTATGTGTTCTAAGTTATCATCTTCATTCTTACCAGTTCTGATTTTAACATAGAAGGATGTGCTAAAGATGAGGCTGCTGATGACTCTGTTACGCTCTTGATTCTACTTTGGGCGACCTATTGATGCCATGATTTCCAAATCCCCATACGTTTCTTTTTCTTGATACATTTTGATGTCATTTTTATGTTTCATGTTATTATTTGCAAGGCTGAAATGTTGTTGGACTCAATCAAACGAAAAGATGAAGACACAAAAATATTAGTAAGTAATTTAGTAAATCGCTTTAAGCGTCAGTGTATGGTATCTGATAGTGAAATAACTTGAGGATAATGATCTCCTTTAGGACGCCAGATGAGGTATATTCGTGTACTTCAATTACAACAAATGTGTGATTTCTTATTGTGCCTTGCTCCCTTGAGCCATAATGAAGTTTGAAACCAGCGTAAATTTATTTGAGAGGCGTCGGTTTTTTGCTTCGGGAATTCCAATTTCAATAAAAGTAAATAAATACGGTAAAATGATGAAGCTGGTATCAAACATTGTTCTTTCGTAGAGAGAGCCCTGCTTTGACCTCTGCATAGCCAATGCTGTGTTGTCAGTGTTGCCATATGTACATTGTTCTTGCTACTGCCATAGTATTAGTGTTGCTTTTCTTTCTAGTTAATATGACGTACCAATATAACTGTATTCACAATCCTTTAGTGTTGATCTCTTTTATCAAGTAAATTGTTGCAGCAAAGTGTGTGGTCGGTAGTTTACAGTAATGTACTAGTCTGTAACAAATATGACTCAGTTGCAACATTGCCGCCCTCGTGGAGAGGAAAACTACTTGCAGTTTCGTAGTCGCCTCAAACATTTGCGACATTGCGCTGTAAACATACTCGTCTGACACCGGTGAGAGTATGAATTGTCAGAAAGGACAGTAGAGATCTATGGCAACTTTTTCAGACGGAACATGGATCGAAATTAGCCAATTACCGTAAAAAGATTTTTGAAATGCCATAGTAATTCGACAGAAGGACAGTCATCTAATGAAGATCGTATAGATCGATAGTTTATAACAAGACGGTTATCTTGGGTTGTGAAATGGCGGCTTCTTTGTGTTTTTAGTAGGTTTTTTTCAATTTATAGTGAGCATCGTGTAGTGCTAGTTTTGTGTAGTTGATCAATAGGTATACATTTTATTTTGATTACTGAATAATGTACTGTTTTATTTCTTCCTTTCGTATCGAAAGACTGGATATTGTGCTTTCTAATTCCACCCAGGAACGTGCTTTAAATGTGTGACTTTAGACTAAAAGCTGTGTTTATTTCACTGTACTCCTTTGGGCCATTCCTCAACTCTAGTTCTGTTTAGAAGAGTGGTTTGCTGTGAATTTAAGCACGGGTTAGTGGGAAAGGCCATGGAAGGGGGAGATGAGGCAGAAAAGTTAAATCGAGTTCATTGACCAAGTCTGTTAAAGGGACGGGTTCTACATAGTAATGTAGCAAAGCCGCTTTGACATGGCTATTTTTCTGGCAACTCCAGAGGTAAAATGTGAACTGTGAGATAAAGTTTAATCATTAGATGTAAATCACTTAGTATAAATGACGACTGTGTTTTCGTTGTCAATGTATTCCTCCCTCCTGAGCTTTTTGTGCTAAGGTTTATCATTAATTCGTTGAAAGAAAGGTGGCAGGTAGATTGGCACTTCTATTGTGTAGTCTCTTGACCGTTTACGATGTTTTTCTCATGTCATTAAAGTCAGATCTTACTCAAGCTGCTGCATATTAGCAGTGAATTTTTACTTGTGTGTTAAAACTTTTGTAAAAACATCGCTGGTCAGGCCACCGATGTACTGTTGTGAGCGCGTGCCCAGTTCTGTCATCCGGTCTCTCACTAAGTTGTCACAGTACCATATGTAGACCTCTAAAACAATTCTTTCTTGGTATGTGACGACTGACCTGCCTCTGTACCCCGTATCTGATGAATAGAATATACGGTGTTTCGAAATGCCGTTAAGTTCTACGGTATATTGTTTTATAAAGCGTCTAGCGACTTATAAACGCCTCATCACTGAGAGGAATTGGCCTCTTTCAGGCTCGTGCAGTTTTGTTAGCGTTTGTATTTTTATCGTCTTGGCGTTTTTTCTAGACAAATGAAAACAATACCCAACTTGTTCCACGTCCGCCGGCGGAGAGTAAGACAAGACCGAAAGGGGTTCGACAAACTCAGCTCAGTCAAGCAAGACTGGTAGGAAATCCGTTTTCATGGGTATTGTTGAAAATATTCTGTCATTGTCGCCACCATCATCACCATAAGTCTTGTAAACGGGGAAATTGCTGTCATACGAAACGCTCGCGAGTACTCATTTGCCCTTCTGGCGTACGTTGATGCCAATAGCTCAGGTGGTCACATAACTTTGCTACTGTTCATTACATGAGACCACCCTGTCTTCTTACATCTCAATTAGCATAAACACCGATAAGTGAATCCCTTGTAAGTGCAAATCATCTGTCGCTTACTAGCGTGCTTTTGAATCGACAGACAGCCATTAACACGAATCGACGTTCGGGCTTGAATGGCTTGAATGATTGACAGTCAGTCTATCCAATAGAGCCGATTAGCTTAGTAGGAAAGAGGTTAGATTTGCAATCTGGATACCTTGCTTCGAAACTCAGGTGATCACAGTGGTGGCTCCACGTATTATGATGCCAATAGTTTGTTTTGTTCCAATAGTTTCTCGCTTTTATGTATGCGACTTTTTTTCACGGCAATCTCAACAGAAATGTGAATACAACTATATGTTTAACTTAAGAAAAGTTCAAGCTTTCCGGATATTATTGTTGGAAAATCTAGCCAGTTTGATCTCGTGGACTAATCAATTGAGTAGCTAAAGTGGCCTTAATGCATGTTCTGTGATTTAACGGTTTTCTGTTTAAGAAGTTGCTAAGGTTGCAATTTCAATCTTTTGCAGAACGGTGCCAGGCCAGGCTCGGCTTCAGCAATACAATCATCAAAACGAGTCCGTGATAAAGAGAGACCTAATAGTTCCAAACACAGTGAGACTGGGTCGATTCGATCAGTCGCTTGGAGGCCAAATACTTTGGCAAGCTCCACAAACATAATACCCCCTAGTAAGTATATTGTTACGTAATTTCTTTAGTTTGCTAATCAGCACAGGCATTTGGCCAATAATTCATGTGAGTAGTTCACGAACCATTTTTTTATCAAGATTGCATCTTATGTAGGAGATTTTTTACTAGATTGGGAAACAAATCCATTCATGAGCATCTAGTAGAAATGTCACATCTTAAAATGGTGTTCTTGTTTCTTTTGTTTTTCTTATATTTTCATGTAATAGCTTATTTAGGTGTTTTCTCAGTTTTAAAATATTGCAAATCGGCCATTTGTTTGATTAAGTATCTTAATCCTTAATGATGCGCACCACACCTAGAAGATAAAAGTCACTTAAATATAATGTACTGATGTTGTGTTTTATGAAGTAAGAAATATTTGACTTGGTTATATGTAATTTATTATTTGTAACTTATTATTTGGTGATCTAAACGGTAAAACATTGATAGGATTAGTTGGAAAGCAGCACATTACTCTTCCCGGTCGTATTGCAATATTGTGACATTCTCTCTTCTATTATTGAAGCTAATCTTGGCGATGGACACGCATTAAAAAGTGCAATTAAGGAACATGTAGTCAAACCGGTGGAGCGTGTCTTTTACACTGAGCTTGGCAATCAAACAGGTAAACCATAGTAGAAAGGTAGAATTTTGTTGATCCTCGTTTTATATTGACGATGAAAAAGGATTTTTTTTCTTTACTCTGAGGTGCATGCAACGCAAATGTCCATTAATTGTGTGCAAATTAAATGAATGAATGAACCATGCTATAAAGACAGCGGTAGTTAATCACTTAGAAGCAAGTTTTTTAACGTCTTGTCATACATTTTGTTTTGGTCAGTTACTGCATCTAATAAGTACCGCCTATGTCCAAAGAAAGCAGTACCTTTGAAGAACTTCAATCTTCTTTTGTTGTTCACTTCAGTTGACGTAAATGTTTAATCTTCATAATTAGGGTCACAGGGAATTAGGGAATCATGTACAAATGTAGTATTGTAAGAATTTGTTTAAGTTAGACTCTGGAAGGTCTGAGTTGTAAAATAATGCATTTATGGAGCTAGATTGTTAGATAGTACAGCAGCCACTCGCATACGACTTGTACTTTAATTCTGAACCTTTCACGGTCAACTCTAGTTAATAATACCTTTTTAATTACTTCTGGGCCACTAAAATGCAATGTTGCCACCTATGTCTTTGAAGGTGTAGTACAAGAGGCACTAACTTCGCCCACGCAGCAGAAGAGTGGGACAAATCGCGGAATACCTGACAAAGAAGACTTTTGTACAACTAAAGAGGTAATCATTTTTAAATATCTACAAAAGGAAAATCTAAAGGCAAGGGAGAAGGAAATATAACCACAAATGTAGCTTTTAAGGGAAATTATTCAGGAAACCTCTCAGTAGCAGGGGCAAACTCCTTCGCTTCTCATCAAATTGTGAATTGTTACACTTGGAAAGAGCAGAGTTTAGGTCTGTGGGATCGGGTAGTATCTTTTTAATGGCTTTCATTTCCTTTGTGATGAATATTGCATCTCCAGTGGCTGAATATTGCAGAGTTACTACTTCTACTATTGCTAGCACTATTAATATCTCAATTATCACTCATCCTTATTAATACTTTTGTATATGACCACCGTAACTCTTTCTGTTTTCTAGTGGATGCAGAACTATAGTTTGTCCAAATTAGGATTAGATGTAAACAAGGTCCTGGAAACCAGTATTTGTTCTCATGGTGACAAAGGCTGCCAGATGATACCCTCTGGACCAAGGTTAGTTTGAGTATTTGTTTACAAACCTAAAGTGCTACAAATCTCAACACGTCTCGTTTTTTAACAAATTCAGAATTGAATCTCATGTTGGATCTTTGAAAAATTCTTAAATTGTTGTTCTTTTGATTCTTTCAAACAGACACTGCAACATTTTCCCAACAGTGACGATAAAGGTGAGGTTTTGTTTGCAGTATATAGAATTAACACTAAATGCCTTTTGGGCTACTATACTTTAAGCGCAAACATTACCTTGTTACCAATCTCCTTGTTCATTCATGACACTCCGTATATAAGTACTACTTATTTGGTGCTGCCTATTTAGTGCTGCTCATTGACTGCTGCTTATTCAGTGCTGCTCAATTAGTGCTGCTTAATTAGTACA
>JANTCA010087680.1:0-13983 GCA_024741275.1 Chironex yamaguchii | reverse complement strand
CATGTTTATTAAATATATATAAATTACAAGAAATAAACACTTTTTTACGTTTCGAATAATTCTTCTTCAGAAAACAGTTTTCTTTAATATTTATACACTTTTCTTTAATATATATATATATTACGAACGGTAGTACAATATCGTTGAACAATGCTCAATACGTCAAAATACGTACAGCGTATTAGAGAAGAAACACTAATAGACGACAAACGGTAAATTCGTTACTCAGAGTTTCACGCCAGATGGATAATCTTCAGACGAGTCACAGAAAAAATTAACGATAATAAGAGAAAGATTATCTCAACAGTGCTTTGATATGTCAAAAGTGGAGCATTACCACAATAGCTGTACTACGTGGGAGCCGACCGGGCTCGAACTGGTAAGCCTCAGACTCAAAAGCCAACACTCAAAGCCTCCGTACCATCACAGCACGGAGATTCGGCGAAGGACTTTCAAAGCCCTTCGTATTACGAGACGAAACCCAGCGATGGGTAAGGGCAAACTCATCAATTTTCTCAGTGTTTCGGCTTAAACCTTCATCAATGTCAGATAGATGTATTATCTCAACAGACAGAGTGCTTTGATAAACTTGTCAAGAGTGAAGCATTACAACAATAGCTGCACTTAGTGGGAGCCAACCGGGCTCGGACTGGTAACGTTGTGCACGTACAACAACTTTTGATTCTTTCTGTTCTCTTGGGTAAAGATATACTCTCATAAGAATTCTTAAGTTTAGCATTACGAACGGCATTAACTTGTTAAAAATCTAGGATAAATAAATTCTTCAAATTTGCCGTAATGCCTTGATTAAGAAACTATTTAAGTATTACAACTGTATTTTAGGTCACTGCAGATGGAATTATAAAAGTTTGCAAAATACAGTCTAACAATTTGAAAAAAAAGATTGATGTTATAAACTATGTCTGTAGTATACAAACTGTAAGACAAATTGCTTGTGTGCAAAAACGAATTTAACTCTGATGTTAATAGTTTGCTCGTGCAAAGGAGACGGTTTGTGGACATGTCAACTGTTTTAATAGAAGGTTTTTTTAACATTGTACCTCATCCTCGTACTTTAAGCAATAGAATAAAATATCTGAAGTCCTTTATTGAGAGATTGAGGTTGATTTTGATCGATCAAAAGTTTTGTGTTAACTCTTACTTACATGCTACTTTCAGCACAATGCTCCTTGAATTGACATGACCAACAAAGTTGGATGCTGTGCAAGTATAAACACCGGCTTGACTTGGTTGAGCTGACATTACTTTGTATTCGCTTTCTTGGGAAATAACTTTTCCATCTTTATATATTCGTACAGAAGCTGCTGGGTTGCTCATGGCCATGCAGATTATTCTATATGGCGTTCCTTCCATTATGGGCCGAGTAGTGTTCAATGTTAATGAAGGTTGATCGATATCTACAAGTTATTGAGTTAAATACTACAATGAAGTTTGGATATTGATATGGAAAAGAAACAATCATTAAAACTGGATAAAATATCTTTTGATTATGTTTGGTTACTTTTATATTGTTGATTGAACTTATGTATACAACTTTGCTGTTGAAAAAGGAAATTGTCCTGTAAATATTAAACTTCTAATTTGTCCATCGCAGTGTATTAGATGGTATTGCATAAATATAACCAATACACAATAAATAAATATGCCATAAAAGATGTTATGCGATACACTGACTAAAAGCATTTTGATATTTATTTATTTATTCTAGACCCCTTTCAGAAAATAGAAGAAGCAGATAAAAATGCCAAAGTAGAATATAAAAACTCCCATTGATTAATTTCCAAGCATTTGTTAGTCACAAAAAAGATAAATAAATAAAAAATTTGTTGTTCCGGAAAACAAGTGATTGTGCAGAAAATGAGAAACGGCAGAAAACGTTCGAATAACGAGAATAGCGATTACAACATTTCAGATAAATCAAATATACTTCACAGGAACCTCTGCGAGATAAAACTTTTCCATTGATTGTTTTAGGTTGTGACTTAAAAAACTTTTGAGCAAAAACATCTTAAAATGTTTTATAGAAAACTGACAAAAATTACTTGGAAAATAATACTCTTCAATAATCAACTTAATTAAACTCAATTTAGAGAATGATTGCTGAGATTGCTGAAGCTTTATCCCCATGCGGGATGGGGATGGGGAATGTATGCATTTACAACCAAAACACTCAGAACAGAGTACAAACTGTTAGCAGAAAATGCTTCAAGGATAAAAATAGACTAAAACAATATTTGTTAAATTTATTCAACTTTGATTGGCTTTCACTATTAATTTTTTTCCGGCAATTTCAAATCATTTCACTAAAAACTCACATCTCACGTTGGTTTTGCTGTTGTTTGACGTCCTTATTCCAGCAATATTTGTTACCTCGCATTTGTAAAGACCCGCCTGTGTTCTTTTTATGTAGTCGAGGGCTAACAACTTTTCTGTCTGTCCCTTTATTTCCTCTCCATTCCTAAACCACTTGTACGTCACCATAGGCTCGTGCTTCGATTTGCATATTATGTCCAAATGTTGTCCCTCGTTTATAGAGTTCACCCACATGGAATCCTCAAACTTCAGGTTTGACGGATTGAATTCTAATATTGGCGTATCGATATCTGTTATTAATCAAGATATTTGAGAAACATTACAACAAGGTATAATTTGATCACTGACATTGCACTGTATTGTTATAATAATGAGTGGAGAAAGAGAAATAGCATTGTGTCTGACCACAAGCAGGTTTCTAGCATGAATAAGGGAAACGGAGTTAACATATTATTTAGAGGTTAAGCTTAAAAAATAAAATTAGGAATAATAGAACATTAAAAATACGAAAACTAGTTACGTTACAAAAAAATGAAGCCAAAAATAAATGTTGTATTAAGAACACTGAGGCCAAAAGATATATAAAAATTAGAATGCAGATAATAAACACTACTAAAGATACAAAAACATCTTAGCATCATTCTATTGCCTGTTCTGTAATTTGTTGCTGATGCGATAGTCTATAATAATTGCTACAATTCTTGTTTATACTTACAAGCAACACGAAGGTACTTGTGTCTTGACGTCTTTCGAGAGACTGTGTTTGTAGCAACACAAGTGTAATTTCCAGCGTTGCTTCGATGCAATAAACTGAGGTTCAAAGTGCTTTGAATTTGAGAAGGAATTGAGTTGCCGTCTTTTAGCCACAAAAAGCTTGCACTTGGGTTTGCCTTCACTGAGCATTGCAAGATTAGACCTTTTCCCTCGATTTGATGGGCATCCAAATTGTTTGTAATCTCAGGTTCATCAATATCTTAGAAGAAAATTATTTACGTTTTTAAAATATGTTGATGCAAATGCAGAGAAATTGTCTTCTAAGAATTATGAGTGACACTAATTTCTTCAAAGCGACAGAACAAGAAAACCATGGGCAAATGTGAATAGATGTTTGTATAAAACGATCCAAAACGAACTGGAAATGAGCCAATAGTCCCATAACAAATATAAGAAGAAAAGAATAAAAAGAGAAAAATAAAAATTGTTTTTATTATTTTAACATTGACAGCGAAATGTGTCAGGAATCTGCTGCGTGCTGAGAAGATGACCAATGAGAGTGATAGCAGGAGATGACCAATGATAGTGGCAGCAGGAGATGATCAAAGAGAGTAGCAGCAGGAGATGACCAATGAGAGTGGTAGCAGGAGATGATCAAAGAGAGTAGCAGCAGGAGATGACCAATGAGAGTGGTAGCAGAAGATGATCAATGCGAGTGGTGGCAGAAGATGATCAATGAGAGTAGTAGCAGGAGATTACCAATGAGAGTTGTAGCAGGAGATTACCAATGAGAGTAGTAGCAGGAGATGATCAAAGAGAGTAGCAGCGGGAGATGACCAATGAGAGTGGTAGCAAAGGATAATCAATGCGAGTGGTAGCAGAAGATGATCAATGAGAGTAGTAGCAGGATATTACCAATGAGAGTTGTAGCAGGAGATTACCATTGAGAGTAGTAGCAGGATATGACCGATGAGAGTGGTAGCAGGAGATGATCAAAGAGAGTAGCAGCAGGAGATGACCAATGAGAGTGATCGCAGGAGATGATCAAGGAGAGTGGTAGCGGAACATGGCCAATGAGAATTGTATTAGGGGATTGGCAATTGGAGCGGTAGTAGGAGATGTCAATGAAGGTTGTAATAGGAGATTGTCAATTAAGGCGGTAGTAGGGCATGTCAATTGAAGCTGTAATACGCGATTATCAAATGAAGTGGTAGTAGAAGATGTCAATGAAAGTTGTAGTAGGAGACGATCAATAGAAACCGTAATGGGAGACGATCAGTTAAAGTCGTAAGAGATGATCAATTAGAGTGGTAGCAGGATATGATCAATGAGAGTTGATAGAAGGAGATGAAAAAGGAGAGTGTTAACAGGAGATGAACAATGAGAGTAGTAGCAGGAGATGACCAATGAGAGTGATGGCAGGAGATGATCAATGAGAGTGATAGCAGGAGATAATCAATTAACGTGGTAGCAGGATATGACCAATGAGAGGTGATAGAAGGAGATGAAAAAGGGTGAGTGCTAACAGGAGATGATCAATGAGAGTAGTAGCAAGAGATGACCAATGAGAGTGATGGCAGGAGATGATCAATGAGAGTGATAGCAGGAGATGATCAATGAGAGTGGTAGCAGGAGATGACCAAGGAGAGTCGTAGTAGGAGATGAGTTTGTAAAAATAATGGAAAGAAGTAAACTCGAACGTGATGAACCACTCAAGTAGTATGGACGGCTTGACTGAAAGGGAAAGAGTACTTTGTAGAGGTATATTACATCGCAACATCTACATTCGTTAAAGCTACAGATTATAAGGTTACTGCTAAAACTTACAATAGACGTCAACAGGCACAGTAGTTGAATTCTTCTCGCTAATGGAGTTTGTTGTTTCGCAGTGATACAATCCAGATTGCTGCCGCTTGATTCTTGTTAATCGCAACTCGGTGGTTTTTTCAGATAAATGCTTTCCATCCTTAAACCATTGATACGATGGCGAGGGGTTGCCAATTCCGTTGCATCTTATTGTTAGATCGCTCATTTCCATTGGTGTTTGTCTTGTGATAGGTGTGAGAGTAGGCTGATCTATGTCTAGTTAGAATTAGGAAAAATACTAAAGCTCAAAAATTTGACTGTCGGAAAGACATTTTAAGTACACTATTAAAGATAAACAAAAATATGCCCCTCCTGCTGTAATCATTTGTGAAGCCTTTATTGACCTATATACAATATGAGCAATGTGTTTTCTCTAGTTAATTATGTGGATTGCAATCCGTACAATATATTTGAGTATTTGTTAAGTATTTCTGTAAAGAAGAAAATCAAATAAGTAAGCGACAATGCTGAAATAGATTATTTTCGTATAATAATCATTCAAAGCTCGCTGCAGAACATTTTCCTAGGTAGCGTATTGGCATGCATGCTTATCACATGGCCGGTCCATCGCAATTATTATAATTATTATTTCTATACTGGTGGTTCTGATCCTTCTAGTACCACCAGGTTACTGATCTGTCCTGCCAATGGATATCCAAAATCTACGTGAGAGTACTTCCTGAGGTGGCGTCGGCACAGGGTTCCACGTTGGTGCAATTGCTTTGAACACCGGTAGTTTGGTGTTACGTTTGATGTTTTGTTGGTTTAACACTCTTCAAAGGCGACCAAGTGGTTGGTTGACTTTAAAAAGTCTCGTATCCATCTATGCATCCAGGAAAACATCATTAAGGATAATGCTACTAAGATACTGGAAAGTGCCCACGACTTTGATGTTGGTGTTATCAATACTGATTTCAGGAACTGATGGATGAGTACAGGAGGCAGGATTAAGAAATACTTTGGTCTTGCACACGCTGATGGTCAGACCAAACATTGAATGATTTTGCAATTCTTTCTACTATCTACTGGAGGTCGGCTTTTCTCTGTGTGCAATCAGGGCAAAGTCATCTGCAAATAGAGCCTCTAAGATCAATCTCCCTCTGGTTTTTGTCTTGGGAGAAAGTCGACAAAGGTCAAACAGAGAACCACAACTGATTCTTGATGTAAATGCCCTCTTCTAGATCCCCCACCACTCTGTCAATGATGAAAGCAAAGACGACGTTGAAGAGTATTGAGTATTTTCAATACGCTCCTTCTGTACTTGCCTCATTCTCAATATTATAGAAACTGATACTGCGGGCTGATTCCAACTCGCACTGAGATTCTAGAAGATTAGCTTCTGCAACAATGGTGATCAGGGCATTAAGCGAAATCCGGGCGATGATTTTTCTCCGATACTGAAGGAAGGAATATTCCCCGGTAATTCCTGCAATCAGCTCTTTGGCACTGCTTTTACACCCTGAGACAATAAAAGCTTCATGGAAGTCTTGCGGCATGTTTTCATCCTCCCAGATGGTGATAATAATGCCATGAAATGCATGTCGCACAAGCACTTGTCACTTTGATTACTCCAGCTGGTATTACATCTCTTCCTGGGGTTTCCCCATCACTGAATTGCTTCATTTTCTTTGCTAATTCTTTCTTAGAAGGTAGGTAATCAAGGTGGTCCATGACAGGCTGCTGAAAGATGGCATCCAGAGCTGCAGGATCAGTGACGGATGACTGTTTGAGAGTGAACTAAAGTACAATCATTATCACGTATTAATGCCTGTCCTGTCTATAATTAGAGTTGCCATCTGGTGAAAGCAGGGGAGTGAGTAGTGGTAGGTTTCTGCGGGCCGTATATGTTGCCTTTAATGTTGCCAAGAACGTCTTTGAGTCGCACGTATCGGTATAGTGCTGGACGTCTGGAGCATTATCAAGCCACAACTCATCTTGCATCTGCCTTAAAAAGCGCCGAGCTCTGCTTTGAAGGTGCAACAAATATACTACATTACGAAAATCACTATACAAATGTGGTTAATTATATATATTCGTCGCCAACTATGAATCCATTTAGACGTAGGATTCATACCATAAAAGCAGCTGAAAATTTTAGCAGGGTATTAGTGTTCCACAATAAGAAGCTTTTTATTATTTTGTAGAGGAATCACAATAAGTCCAAGTAAGATTGTATTTTCATTATTACAGACTATATCGCGAGAGATTTCAGCAGTACATAGTGTTGTACCATATAGCCTTAACAGTCAGGAATTGTTGGTTAGTTATTAGGACACCTAATTTTGTTACTGCTTAAGTGTAGTAAGTCTTGTTTGATGGCGTTATGTTATGTTATTTTCACCTTGTTATGTATCTTCTGTCTGTAATACACACTGGCACATGATGTATATTGTCTATGATAGACGAGAACATCATTACGAACTTACTATTCTGCTGTAAAGTTATGGTTGCAGTGTTTGAGATTTGGTATTCCCGAGAAGTCTTATTACTATCTATTATTAACAGTTTTTTATTTAAGGTTACCGTGTATCCATGATTGAAAAGTTGCAAAGAAGAGCCTTAACTTTACAAGAGATTTCTTTTTATTTTATAGATGCAATGACTTAGTCTATAAATGAGAACGATGTAGAGCGAATACAATATATAAAAATATTGAGTAGATATAGAATACTTCATGTCGTTACTCGGAGTTTCAAATGTTTGAATATTTCAAATACGATGGGCTTTGTAGCACGAGTCACTAATCTTCTTAGTGCTTTAAGCTTTCTTCCTTAAATGTATGCAAACATTTGTGGACAAATAACAAAAGCAAAGACAGTCATCGATGTTTTCAAAACTACGGACATATAAACATGAACACGAAAAGATGTAAATGCCTGAAACCGCACAATGATTTTAAGATAAAATGGATTGATTACTTAAATGCAAAGTGATAAGAAATACGAAATTACTATGCTTACATTGCACGTTGAAGAATATTGGTATAGATTCCTTTACACCCACTGTATTAGTAGCAATGCATGTATAGTTGTTTGTTTGTTCTCTGTTAGCTGCATTGATGCTTACATCTCCGTCTTCAGTTGACAGATTTACCTTTTTAGTGTTATTACCTGTACCATTCCACCATGTGTACTGCGCTGTGGGAAGTGAGACGGCGGAACAATTTAACCATACATCCTCTCCCTCGGTAACGTTAACCATTGTCCCTTGCGAAATTTTAGGTTTGTCCAAATCTGTAAGGTTTTAGAGATAACATTTTACTTTTCTCTTATTACCAGGTAGATTTCTCAAAGTCATAGGCAAAAAGTTTTGATTTACATTTTTCGCAAAACAACTTAATATACTTGATTACCATACAGAAATTGAAATACAACATCCAAAGATACATTGGAAATTTCATTCCTATTAATTAGCAAAATAGGTAACTATTGGTTGTCTGAAGTCTATAAAGACAATGATGCCAGTGCTCAAGACAGACAGCACGTTTCGGGATTCCAAATGAAATCATCAGCTAGTTATAGTTAAGTGCAAAGGATATTTGACAAAAACTTAACTTGGCAAAGTTTTACCGCTAATACTACTAGAAATGGAGAAAACGAGTTTCAAATAGCGAAATGAGTTGAAATAAATCGATACTAAAAATTGTTCACTGACTTCTGCTATTCCAACATCCAAATAAGTACGTTCAAGACACGATTATGGTGTCATCTCGTTTATCCCAAGGCCACGAGTGACAAAAGGTTTAAATATCTATTAATGTTAACAGAGTGATTTTGCAAGGTGGCTCAATACAAAAACATTAAAACTTTCCACACTTTGTGACATGCTTCAAAAAACCGCTATTTGGGCACCAGGAAACTTGCGTGGACCTTACGCACGTGTTTTTTCTTTTGAAATGCCGGCGCTGTTTGTCCAGATGCGATTTCTAATTTCCAACTATGCGCTAACAATTACATACCAGGAAACAAGTCTTAGCACGCGCCAGTGGAATTTGCCCCATAAGATTTTACTTTAAACAAGTATATCATCCTCGTTGATATGAATTTTTAGCTTGTTCGAACAATTCCATACGCCTTTAAGTTCGGGACATTCGGATAAAGGAGTGTGTATTGTACCACAAAGTAAGATAGCATGCACGACATCTCTTATGAAATTCCAATGAAGTTTTTACTGACATTAACTTTGGCCCTCCACGATTCATCATAACAATTCTACAACTTTTGGGCGCAAATCCATGTAAATAGATGTAAATATCAGCAGTTTGTAACATATCAAAATACGTTAAAAGCACTCCTACAACTGCGAAAACGAATGATCTTTTTATAACCTACAACAATTATCGAACTTACAGTGTACAACTAGTTGTTGACTGATTGATGCTTTGACTCCTAGTTTATTAAAAGTGTGACATGAATATGATCCAGCATCATTTCTTGTTAAATTTGCAATTGTGTGTACTTTTAGTTGTGAAGCTATAACAGAACCATCTTTTATCCAACGGAAAAAGGGTTCAGGATTTGCATTTTCCATACATTGTAGAGACAACATGCTGCCTTCCTTAAGAACTAATGATGGTGATACAACAGCTAAAGGAACATCAAGGTCTAAAATAGAAAAAGAAATGCGCCATAACATATATGTCAATTAGAACGTCAGTGGCACTTAATTGCCGTTTGTCAAATATTAAGGACAGGTTTATATTTGCTTATGTCTGAGGGGTTTCAAAGGTAAATACAACCTGATATATCACACAAAATGATTTACCTGAGAATTTTCAACCGGATTGAAACCTCAAATATAAATAACTTTCTTTTCAAAAAGATTGTTAAGTTACAACTTGATCCGTTATACAGTAACCTGGAATATATTTGGGCATATAAACAAATTTGAACCACTTGGCTCTTCACGTGAACACTGACTTTACTAAGTATTAATTAATAATTTCATGTTGTCACTTACCGGTATTAAAATTATCTTGACAAAACATTTTCTTCGATTAGCTCAGATCAGTATGCCTTTTGCTGAATATTTGATACAAACATACCCCGTTTATTTCTATTACTAGGCGCATCCATGTCAATGTAAAATAAATACGATCCCTTTTGTGTGATGCTTCTTCCGTGTTGACATTATTGACATTACTGATTAGCAGACGTCCACGATTCTATTCTTAAGAGCATAATCAATAATAGTGGTCCTTGAAAACAACAATTTCAACGAGTTTCATGAACCTTCATAGGTGATTACATTCAACTAGAGGCACGAAATGACAATTTGACAAAGTATGTACAATGTAATCTACACCATTAAATAGGAGATACTTACATTCAACGTTAAGGTAAATCATGCTAGACCTTTTGCTTCCAGCTGTATTAGATACTTCACATGTGTAATTTCCAGTGTTATTGCGATGTAAATTTGTTAAATGAAGTACATAGGGTGTATCCTGGGCAACCGCCAGCGGACGACCGTTGAAGTGCCATCTAATAGTACCAACTGGATTTCTTACTGCATCACAGTTCAGAGTCACAGACGTGGATTCTCTTGCTGTTTTTACGAAGCTGGAGTTCACAGTCAAATCTTTTAAGACTGATAGCAAATCAAATACAAAAATATGGAGTTTGAATGACACAAATTTACACAGAAAGCTAAAGACACTGATTACTGTCATATTTTGCAACTTTTAAGTGCATATATCAAGATTTTGCAACGTAGAGTTTTGCAGCAATACTTTGCAATTTCTGACAATCATCACCTCTTCATGCCTGTGGTCTTGTTTGATTCTATCTAAAAAATTTAGTACCAGAATCAATTCTCTCTCACATTCCTTACCACTCAACGAGGATTTATCTATTTATGTGTCTGGGAAATAGTAGGACTTGATAGTCCTTGAATTCGAAGCTCGTTATGAACAATATCAGCGTCATACATTCACATCAACTGTCTATCAAATAATAGAAGGTTCGTAAATGATTTAACCTTTGTAGAGGCAACTATTTCCAACTAATCTTGCACACACTAGGTAAATAAGATTTCTACTACCATCTGACTTCTCGTGATCTTGACAACATAACCCGAAAATATCTAAATGACCATTCTTAGCAAATAATTCGCGATTTATCACATAGCCGAACGTATCGTAAGAACGAAACAAGATATTGCATTGTCAATTATTCAAACCATAGCAACACAGTATTATGGTGTGTTTACTTACAGTGCACATCCAGCTGGAATTTCTCTGAGTTCTTTGTTCCAAGCTTGTTTGTAACTGAACAGTGGTACATTCCTGCATCAGATATAAGTACTTTAGAAATAAAAAGTATGTTTGAATTGATAGCAATCTTTGACGTTCCCTTGTACCAGGTGAAACTCCCAGCCGGATGTACTTGAGCGGAACAATGAAGAAGGAGAGAATTTCCCTCAACAATACTGTATGGAGACGAAGTATTTACAATTGGAACATCAATGTCTGTATAAATAGGAAAGATTAACAAGTAAGCAATAAGGGAGTAAAGACATAGCTAACTAAATAAATATATATTACCTTTTTCAATGATGTAATTTGAAAATGTTGTATCAACATGTTTTAAGCTTTACTAGTAAGAAAAATACAATGTTTGATAAAGTTCACGATAAAGTGCTCTAGGGCTCGAAATGGGTCAGATTGCATCGTAAAATGCGATGCAGAACTAAACTAGTGCGATGCATTATTCTAAGCCTGTCTCATTTAAAGAAATTGTATTGCGGAATCGATAACTTGAAAAAATTAACTTAGAGGTATTGTAATTCAAAAATTCTACTCTTGGTAGGAATATGGACATTAGGTTAGAGACATGGACCGGGGAACTGTGTACAGAGCAACAAAGGCTAAGGATAATAATTCCCACCTCAGCTTTAAACGAGAGTCTTCGGACTAAGATCCTGAGGACAAAGCTCACGTTAAATAACTATCCCAGGGATCGAAATGACAATTCGAGTGCTGTTAAACTCTATTCTTCAAACAAGAGTTTCTACTATTATCTGGAAGTAGCTGAAATTGCGATAAATGCATATCTACTTGCTATGAAAGACACGATGCTTCTAACTGTATTCACTAACAAGTCGACAAGCAATTACACGGGTGGAAGATCATTGTTGGGTGAGTAAGAGTCTTTCGATCATTCCGATTGGTCTGTTTTTCCAGTTTGACAGGTGGCGAGTTCTTATTCCTGAGACGCTGGTTCGAAGCTCAGGTGTTATGCTTAATAATCGTCTCTCTAATACATTATAGCAGCTATGTCTATTACTATGCATGATAACCACCACTCAAAGTGAACGGTTAACATTTTGTCATATTTCAATGACAACCCTTCTTAAAAGTGAAAGTGGAGACTCCCTAATATCCTCTCGTGGATATGCCAATGTATGCTAAGATAGACTGAATAGTTTCCATGGAAAATAACTATTATGCGTTGATTATTGGCTTACACTCAATGATGACCATTTTCCAAGATGAGCATTTCGTTCCATGAGTGTTTTTAGCGCAGCATCTGTACGTTCCAGCACTTGATCGTGGTACATTTTCAAAAGATAACATTCTCTGGTTTGATATGGATATACTGTTGTTGTTATTGTAGTTCCAGGAGAATGTTGGTTTAGGAAATCCTGTTACTTGACAAGACAAATCCAATGGGTGATGTTCAGTTAGTGTAAATCTTCTTGAGGATGTTACGTCTGGTACATCTAGGACTATAATTGCGAGAAATAGCAACGCAATTCATTATTATGGAGGATCATAACCGTCCATATATAACCCATGTTGACATATAGACATAAAAGGGTTAAAACCTTCAGTGAAGTGTAGTCTTTAAGCTGCTGTAACCGCCTACCGATAACTGGCAGCCACAATGCAGAGAAAAAGGGAGATAGCGGAAGAGGGGAAGAAACAAGTATATAAACAAGTCCAAAAGGTTGATAGATAGAATTAAGTAACGTGTACCAAGCCACATCCGCATACCTTCTGCCGGAATAAGTCAACACCCTTTGGGATCGTGTTAGTCCAGCCCTTTGCCAGAGCAAAAACCCAAACTATTTCTTTCTTGGACATTCTTTTTGAGGTACAAACTTGAAAATCGCCTTGAAAATTTGCGACATTGAGCTTAAACATGCTTAAAAGCTTTTTTCGTCTGACACTCTTCAGAGTATGAATTATTAGAGAGAAAACAGTCATCTCGCGCTTACAAAGCGAAAATGACTGCCAAAACGTGCGATTCTGCCATACGCCAACATTAACTAGAAAACTCAGAATGCAAAAAAATGTATCAAAACAAGAAAATCAGTATTCTGTAGGCAGGAAGAGTTCGTTTTACACTTAGACTCTTCCAAAAATGTTTTGTTTCTTCATTTTCTCTTTCCTTGTTTCCTTTCTTGTCTAGGATTGGCTGGTTTTGCTACATGTTTTGTATAAAGAAGGTTGCTATATAAATATATATACAACTGGTACTACATATATCTGACACTGATGAAGGCTTAAGCCGAAACAGAGAAAAAAATACTAAATTTCCCTTACGCACAGCAGGGTTTTGTCTTGTGATACCAAGGACTTTGAATGTCCTTCACCAAACCTTTGTGCCATGATGGCATGGAGGTTTGAGTGTTGGCTTTTAAGTCTGAGGGTTACCAGTTGGAGCCCGGTCGGCTCCCACTTAGTGCAGCTATTGTGGTAATGCACCTCTCTCGACAAACATATATAAAAGCTTTTGAGTATGTTTTTAACGCAGTGTCACAAATTTTCAAATTTTCAAGGCGATATTACTTATCACTTTTCTCTCTTCAATCTTACAGTCTTCAACTTTGGCCTCTGTTAAGCGCTTAGAAAAGTCTGATTCTGTGTTAAAATCTAAGTAGATAAGAGTCATTCTTACACTTTATCAGGAATCCTTATCGCAATGGTGTTATTATAAGAAGATCGCCTTGAAAATTTGCGACATTGCGCTAAATCATACTTAAAAGCTTTTTCGTCGGACACTCCTCAGAGTATGAAACGTCAGAAAGGAAAGTATATGTATATGGCAACCTATTTATACGAAA
>JANTCA010087679.1:9161-35112 GCA_024741275.1 Chironex yamaguchii | reverse complement strand
ATAAATAAATAAATGAATAAATAAATAAATAAATAAATAAATAAATAAATAAATAAATAAATAAATAAATAAATAAACAGACAGACAGACAGACAGATAGATAGATAGATAGATAGATAGATAGATAGATAGATAGATAAATAACAAGAAATAAAATATTAATGAGTACAAGAATGAATAAATGGACGAATGAATGAATGAGTGAACAAATAAATGGATGAATGAGTGAATTAATACACGAGGGGATAAATGAATTTACCAATGAAGGCACGCATGAGTAAATACACGAATTATTTTTAAAGATAATTAAGTATAAAAATAAAAATAATGAAGTATAAACTTTATTTACCAGTACTGAATGGCCCCTAACTCCAAAGCCACACATTGAATTTAATTTATCCTAATAACAGAAAGGAGGAAACAATATAAAGTCAACGCCAAGGGCCACCTGAAGCCAACCAGGAGTGTGGTGGAGTGTGGGGGCACATAGTGACAGCCTCCATATCAAATAAATCAAGACGTACAATATTCTGTAAAACTAGGAAGCTGCAGGTGTGTGTCAGGGTGTGTAAGCCTTTCCCAAGAAAGCCTGTATACTGAATATTCTTTTGGCATTGACTACAGGTATATTGGATATTCTCTTGGCATCTACTAGAGCTATACAGCCCATCTACACGAGAACTTAAAACATGACCCAGTTTGTTTGAATCAGCGGGAAGCATGATTTGATTATCAACCTAACAGGTCTTGGCCTTAGAATGCACAAAATTCATAGCAACAGTGTCCATCACTTGTTATCTGTTATCACTAAGTCACTGAAACAAATACATATTGTCATCACGCTATCTGGTCCCACAAAAAAAATACCACCCTCAATATTTCACAACTGACTTAATCCCCTTAAAATTTAGAAAGGTCTGCTTTTGTTCTCTCGTGTAGATAGACCCATAGAGAATATTCTTTTCACATCTACAAGAGCTATAGTGGGTATTCTCTTTACATCTACTACGGCTATATTGGATATTCTTTTGGTGTCTACTAAGGCTATGTTGGAAATTCGCTTGCATCTACTACAGCTATAGTGGATATTCTTTTTGCATCTACCATGGCTATATTGGATATTCATATAGTATCTACTAAGACTATATCGGATATTCTCTGGACATCTGCTATGGCTATATTGGATATTCTCTTGGTATCTAGTAGAGCTTTATTGGATACTCTTTTGGTATTCTGTTAAATCAGGATAGTGTATTGGTATATGGCCGAATAGTAAGCCAAGAGGTATCCAAAATTGAATAGTTCTGCACTCCGATTTAGGACACGGAACATGTTCTAGTTTTTCTCATATTTTTGATGAAACGGCTTTGGCAGTGTCCCTTGACCCCGGATAAAGGTTAACACAGTAGAATTCAGAGAACCGCCAAAAGCCTAATATAGAGAAACCAGTCCTTATCAACTCAGTCGTTAGCACGTCATGAATCATACATTATTCCTGAGATACGTTATGAGATGCCGTTATCCCATTCATTAGCCTTGAAAATGCGAGTTAGTATGGCAATTTTAAACCTCAACGTGTGATCCCCCCACCACCACTACCGACAATTGCATGTTAATAAAATGAATTAGCAAGAGAAAAGTACCATATGCAAGAACTCATAAAGCTACAAAAGACCGTATATTAGTCCATACATCTCAATGTTAGCAGCAGATTATGACATTCATCTTCTGTACAGTGGAGCATGGTTTTTTCCTAGCGGGTTTTGCACCAAATATTGGAGTCTGGGTTCAAAAACGTTTGTGACATCATATACTGTTCGAGATTCTGCTATTTGCAAGCATCAATAAGTACGAGGCAATATTAACAAACCATATCTGAATGTCTTTTGTTTTTTACCTTTTTGCAACATGAAAATGGTACACCGCATGCTTCTTTTCCTTTTGATGAACAATTGAAATAAACATTGCGTTCCCAGTCATTGTAGCTAGATAAGCCACAGCACTGAAACTGGAAGGGAAAAAATTATAATCAGAATGGTCTATCTTTTTCCTTTCTTAGCTACATTGCTCATTACAATGTCAACAGCTCATTAGTAAGAAAAGAGTTTCGCTTTCAAAATTTGCGACAGGATTGTTTTCACGACTAGGAAGATCTTGCCATCCATTCACAAGGATTGTGTACCTACCACACAAGAAAGCTCAGTAGTATACGAATTTCTGTGCCAATGTGAAGCTCGGCATGTAGGTCACACTTCTCAGATTGGGTGACAGGATCAAACACCATGTTCCAGCCAGTGTACACCAACGATCAATACAGAACAGACATCTCACCCTTGCAAAGCTAAAATGACTGCAAGCACATTGAATCATTGAATAGGACAAATTCACAATGCGCAAAAATGTATAAGGACAAACATGTTGGGATAATTGGCACAGCACGTCCTTCTATCTAAGTGTATTGGAATCAGTCTACATTAAACAAGACTCTGCAGTAAAGTTTATCACATAAAACTTTTTTCACTTTGACTCTTCCTATGATGCTTTGTTTTTTCATTTTCTCTTTGTATTTTTTCTTTTTTGTTTACTGATCACGGACATTTACCATTGGCCAGTTTTGATTGACGTTTCTCATAAAAAAGTCGCCATACATATATAGTTTCCTTTCTGATGATTCATCCTCTAAGTGTCAGACGACAAAAAGTTTTAAGTGTGTTTTTAAAGCAATATCACAGCTTTTCAAGGGGACTTTAAGCTTTGTACCACAAGGTTGTTTAAAAAAAGGTATAAAACAAAACAGTCGAGCAGCAAAAATACCATCAGGATCACCCTTTAAAACTATGGTTTCATGCAATTTTAATGATTTTATTTGTAATTGTTGTGGTTCCATGCTCCAGATGCTAATCGGATCCAAACTAAAATCAACAACTTGTTCTTTGCTGTGTGCCTTTCATTGAAATCCACCAAAAAACTCTTTGAGGTCAAAACACAAGCAAACAAATTTCAGCAGAAATAGGGTCTCCTTGGCAAAAGTAATAAAAGTCACAGTCAATGTTGGATTTAAAACTATGAAGATCATACCTAAGCTGAACAGAGTTAGCATCCTAGAAATTACCAAACAATCATGCAGTTTTCATAATCATAAATATTTCACTGATGTGTCATCACTGCATCAAACTAGGGCATCCCAATGGATCACATTAAGAATTTCACATCACTGTATGTGATTGCACTGTTTTCTACACATCAACTAATAAATCCAGTTTAATCTTACCAAATTATAGTTGATCCTCTAATCAGGGTCCTTTTTTAGCTCCAAACTCAAGTGGCCACTGTTGGAAGGTTATATATGTTTATTTATGTGTAATGTGTTTATATAAGCTGAAGTAAAAAGGACATTTTTTAAAGAATACTTTGCAATATATGTTGTGTACACATATACATTAATATGGATCACTGAACCCCAACACATCACACCACATATTATAAATGTTTGAATTGCAAATAATACAATTGTTGGTAAAGGTTTTCGTATCATAGTAAAACGTCATTGTTCAGACTCCTAACAAATTCCAATATGCAATGACACCACTAGATGACAATTTTTTAACCCTAATGTATGCTGGATTAGCACATACCTCACTCTGTGAATAATCTATTAAGTTTTGCAGATCTGCATTATCCCTATATTTTGGTATTGTATCTTCCAGCTTGGCTGCTATGATTTCACGAATCTGACAAGAGAACGTAAAATGATCATTATAACTTTATGCACATATCTGACTTACTCAAAAGACTTACCACCAGTTTATGGAATGTATGGCCATAATGTAGCTCCATGCACATTGCTAATGGTAAAAACAAAATCAAATGGGAAAATATGAGCAACATGGGTTCTCTTGTGTTCTTAGAAATTACCAGAAAACACAGCTACAGTTTGCATAGTAGCAGAACTTGAACACTGTGATGTGCTTTGTAGCCAGCAGCTCCACATCTGAATCCAGACCCAAGATTATGATGACATCATCAGGAGGATACCATGCCAGCCAGTTGGAGAAGTATATGTAAAAAATTGATCTTGGGAGGGTAAGGCATCTATGTCAATCAGTTTTAGGCTTACTTTCAAGTTACTGAGGAATTCAGCTAACTAAAAAACACCAAGAACAAACCATGATATACCAGTTCCCAGCCTACTTAACAATGATGTTTTGTTCCTAGCAGTTTGGTATTTGTCTGCTATCACTCCTATGGAATACCTTACTGATGAATAAATCACAAGGTTTAGTTTCAACTTGATACAAAATTAGAGATTCTGAAAGCACAGGGATTTTTTTTCAGCCATACTTCACAACATTCAACTGATAGGGTGTTTCAGTACAAGACAGGGCTTCTAGCAGAATGCCTACATTTACAGATCTCAAATCCCAGCAATTAACATAACTTCAGAGGAATCAATAATAAATCAATATGTTTTCATCAAGTTGCCAAATATATGCCTAGCATAACATAAGTTAACATTTTTAGATGTGCTGTTGGAGAGAAGTTTAACAAAAGAAAACCTTATGTGGTCTTATTAGTTGACTGGTGTGATGAGTTAATGTCAGTTTACTTGTGTAATATCAAACAGAGTTAGTGCATACTACAGTAAATGGACGCCTTGTTTAACAAAAACACATTTTGGCTTGTATAGGTATATGCCAATAGACAAACAGTAAAAAGAGAGGATTATAGGGATTAAATAACTACTAGTCTTTTAGCTGTTTAGTTCAGTAGGAAGGGCACCAGATTTGCAGTTGTGGGACCAGGGTTTCACAGTTTTGAAATACCCTTAAAGAACACTAACGAACCATAAATTAGTAGTATTTTTAACCGAAGAAAGATAAATACTGTGAATATTGTCAGTTACCCTATTGCTTGCCAAATCTTCCCCAATTGTCAGCTGAATATGTGTTAAGTTGTGATTGATTACAAATAATGTTTAGCAACAATGAAAATATGCTGAAAACATTGAATATTAACTACGTAAAGGAACTTTGAAGATGATTTCAGAAATGTAATCCTTACTTTGCTTCTAAATACAAATCCTATGATCCCAGCAGCCAATTGTAAGAAGAAGATAATTGAAAGACTGATTGAAAACTAAAAAACAAAAAAGAAAGAACTGTGAATGACGAACACACAACCTTATCCCACAAAACGAAACAAGCACACGAACTGCAAATGAGTGACATTGCATACAACAGTTCACACACTTTTCATCCTGCATCCATCAGCTCAGCAAACACCATCATAATTAGACATTATTCTAATTCTCTGGTGGCTGGACTTTGTTGACATAAAAACTTTTCAAAGCAAAATGTACCTACGCATTTATCCATCTTAACGAGACAATTTAATGTAAAACACAACACAAAACCAAACCAAAGAATAACATTACCTGGATTTTACGACATCAAATTCGAGGACAATAAATGACCTTATAACAAACATTTTGGCATCTTATCATGTCACCATCAGCAATAAACTCTACAACCAATTTACCAGCCATTTTATAAACAATTGTGTTTCCGTGGAAACAAAAGTATGAAGAATGAAAGGGTGTAATTTTCACAAAATTGATTGCAGTGCCTTAGTGACCTTTAAACCTTCCTTCATAGATAGAGAAGGCCATTTCATACAGAGTGCTCCTAAAAGTGATAACTGGTACCAGTAACTATTTGTGCCCCTTATGTAATTCTAAGCCAAATTTGAATGACGTACCTATTGAAGAAGGTATACTATACATGCTGATATGATCTCGAAACAACTGAAACTTAGACGAGTGCAGAAAAATGAGTGGCTCATTCCGTATTCAGTGTTGAAGTAAACAAACCATTATGCAACTGACATATTTGTCCCCATATCCTGATCATCTAAGCTTACAGATCACAGATGCTTTTTGTAGTAGCAGTTTTTAGTCTCTTGTTGGACAAAACATAGAAAAAGTCTTTGTATCAAAGATTTTCACAAAATGACATTTCTCTTTATAAATTTCAATAATTTTCAGATAAATAACTTCAGCAAAAGTTTACAACTTCCACCAGAAATGGAAACTCTCAGAAGATTTTAATGATCTCATCATTGTTTAAGATCTTCTCATTAGCAAATGATGTTGGCTGCAGTTGTTAAAACATTGCTTTAATACATCTATATACATATATGTATCTAAATATATATACAGAAAAATCTGTGTAAGGTTGAAACTTTCAGGACCAGGACTAGATGTCCCTTTTAACCAGGTGTCCCCCTTATAGAGGATTGACATAATTATTTTGATTGAGACCAGCAATTACAAGACTGAAATACAATCCACAGTTAAATATGGCAATGGCAAATAAAACTGAAATTCAACTTGTGGTCGTCATGCATATATGCTTGGGAACCTGTCGTTGCTCAATTTATAGATGTGAATGAGAACATGATAATCCAGCTTGTGAACATGCGGTTGTTTTTTCAGCGAGCATAACGTAATTGCTTCCCCATCCCCACCAACAATTTAAGTTTGTCAATGCCTAAATTTCTTTCTCTGAAAGAAAATATGATTACTTGCTACATGACTGGCAAAGGGATAGACAGTTGAGATGGTTTTGGGTTAGGAATTCCTTCCAATACAGGCTCCTTATCCTGTATTTCCTATACGATTTTCAGTACCTGACAAATGTATCTGCCTTAGAGAGGTGTCCCCTCTAGGCAGATTTCAACGTATCAAGAACTATTGTACAGCCAAAGGGAAGCCATTCAAAGATGTGAACAGTTTTATATTGTCTGCTTTATGGTAATTCTAGTCCTTAGAGCATGGTCGCAAAGTGATTTCACCCTAGCAGTTCTGATTCTCAAAGCAGTCCGATAAGTGACAATACTGATTAGTGTGGGTGGTTTTATAAAACAAAGCAATATCAGTCTTATTAATTGAAATAGCCAGGAAATGGACTCCACCATCAGGAAAACTATGATGAATCATCAAATAGGAAAGTATATGATATATAAAATATATGGCAACCTTGTCATAAAAACATTGATCAAAACTATCCAATGTGATATGTAGGTCTCAATTCCTGCTGAAAGGATGGCAGGATCGAACAACATGTTCCAACCAGTGTATGCCAGCCATCAATTCCTTTTATACAACAGCAATAATGATTGCCAAAACATTGCATTTTGCCATAGGCTGACACTTACTAGAAAATTGAGAATTTCCCGAATTGTGTAAGGACAAAAATTTATGAATAATTGCATACCTAGAAGGTCTTTCCATCTAAGTGTATTGAAATCTGTCTACACTAAAACAAGAAATCCAGTACTGTAGACAGAAAGTGTTGTATTTAGCATGAGCCCACATGCTTTGTGGAACTGTACACACATTTTTACTTGTTATAAAAAGGAATACAAGTTGTTTACAGTTTGTTAGAAGAAGTATGAAACACGCTGCCTACTTTCTGTGTACTCTCTAACACAACATGATGACAGGATGACTTGCAAAGAAAACTCATGTGTGACTTGTGATACGAATGTGGAACAGCTGTCCTAAGACTACGGGTTGAAGACTTAGAGGTGCCACTTTCAAGTATACAGAGCAATTTTGAGAGAGAACGATTCAACCTACGAAATCAGCAGGAAGGCGAATCATCTGAAATATTTATAACAGACTTGCATACTTTAGCTGAGTTTTGTGAATTTGATAATTTGCATGACAAGCTTATCAGGGATCACATCCTTTCTGACAAAAATGCAGAAAGGATGGCACTTGAAAGTGATTTAACACTTTCTAAAGCTCTAAATGCTGTTAGACAGAAAGAATGTATTCAGAATTTGAGCTGAATTTAGATGCAGTTAAGTCAGTGCAGAAGAAAACGAGGAGTCCCGTGGTCATGAAAGATGAAGAAGAGAAGAATATTCAAAAGCTAATGAAACCAGACGCTTCAAAGTGTCAAAGATGTCACAGTTCTCAGAAGCTGAAAAGTGATTGTCCTTCACAAAATTGAAAGTGTCACAGCTGTGAGAAGTTTGGACATTGGACATGTGCATGTAGGAACAAGAAATTACACCAAGTTACAGAAGAAATCTTGACTTTATCTTCAAATGGTGATTATTTTCTTGGCAAATTTGTTATTGAGGCTATTAAAAGCCTAAGCAAATGTAATATATGGAAAGCTGATGCTTCTGTAAATGGAAAATTAGTAAAATTCAGGCTGGATTCAGGAGCAGATATCACTGTAATTCAATTCTTGTTATTCCAAGAGCTTTCAGTTGCTAGCTTATCTAAGTCAAACAAAACCTTACTAGGTCCTTGCAATTAGAAGATAAACCATCATGGAAAATTTAGTGCTCAACTTGCTTCCAACAAAAGGAATTGTTTGGAAGATATTTGTCTTGTTTAAGGTTTGGATAAACCACTGTTGAGCAGAGCTGTAAGTACTTCACTGAATCTGATTCAAAAGATCAATCCAATTAATTCTACAGGGGATTTTCTACAAATATGAAGGAAAAAATCGTTGGTGAATCCTTATTGGAAGGCCTTGGTGAAATAGAGGGTGAATATGACATCAAATTAAAACCTGGTTCAACATCATTGCCACTTTTAAAGGAAATGAAAAAGGAACTTGACAAAATGCTTGAAATGAGAGTTATCTCTCAAGCTGATGTGCATATGCGATGGTGTGCTGCGATGGTTGTAGTACCCAAATCTAAGGGTGATGTAAGAATCTTTCGATCTTACTAAACTAAATGAATCCGTGTTACAGGAACTATATCCACTGCTTGCTGTTGACTATACTTTGGCAAAGCTTGGGAATGGTAAAGTCATTTTAAAAATGGATGCAAATAGTGTGTTTTGGGAAAGAAAATTGTCAAAAGAATCACACTTGCTGACAACTTTCATTACTCCTTGAGGCAGAATTTGTTTTTACCATTTGCCATATGGTATATCTAGGTATATGAACGAGCTTCTTGAGGGTCTTGTCAGGATGCAAGTTCAGATAGATGATTGTCATTGTTTATGGTTTCTAATATGGTAGAACATATTTGCAGTTCTGCAGCAGTGGCAACAGGTAATGCTGACAATGCTTTCATTATTAGCATTTTTTCGAGAACGTGACCGTATCCAGTAAATCACATAACAGAACGTTTGACTTACTCGTCCTTTGACCTTTTCAATCTTTGTTTCCTGTAATATCACAAAACCCATTGGCATCTCAGTACTATTGCATTTACCTAATTCAAAAATAGGACCCATTAAGATGCTAGCAGCCATGGTTTCTCTGGGATGCTATCACAAAGCCAGTATTAACACTGAAACTGGCATTACATTTTCCTTTGTTTATGATATGATACTGGCTCTGAAGAACGCTAATGATAATGGCTTGTTATTAATCTCTATACCATAAATCATCAAATTAGCCCCACGGGAGCTTATTTATTCCTTAGATTTTCAGATGGGGGCTTACTCAAGGGGGAACTTGTATAAGGGGTTTGGTAAAATAATTTCTTCCTGCTGATTGCAAAATGGCTAAAGGAGTACCAGTACATTTAGAAATGGATTACAAAATGGGATTAACTGCTCAAAAAACAAGGACATCATGTCTAGAAGGAAACATGGTAGTAAAAGAACTGGTGGGTCATAAGGATGATCCGGAAAAGGCCATGCAATATGACTATAAAGCAATTGTCATTTTTCAGTCAGCATGCCATGAAGAAAAACAAGCAATACGCTGGTCATATTACTTGAAATTTTTCAACTAATGAACTATTTTCATGATGCTGCAAATATAAACAACATGACTGCTGTCATTATTGGGAAAAGAAAAAGAGAAATTAGTTACAATTTAGCATACACAGAGAACCAAAAGCATGCGTAGATATTGGTGACAAAACTGCTAGAAAAACAAAATCTTCTTGAACTCACTGTACATAATGAAGGCATTCTTAAAAGACGGCATATATTTTAGTAATTCCTTGATGAGCATTTACTTTATCATTTCCAATGCATGAATTTTTGTGTCAACTCGATAAAATACCAGTGAGAACCTCAGATGGCCAAAATCAACATGTTAGCCGTGGAGGATTATTAACAATTTGTAGTTCTAGAGTTAGTGCTTATTCAAGGAGGCTTTGTTGGGTTGAGTTGATTCAAGGATATACAGTAAGTTAAAACTGTGGCTATCAGTACAAACCGCATAAAAATCTAATGACTTATTTTCCATGGTTGGTGTCAACATGATGTCGAGCATCTGCTAACCTGTCCACATATAATCTAATGCCACTGGTTACAATCAGCTGCCAGGTCCAAACGATGTTGACAAAATTGTTTGTCTATGCAACCGTACTGTCATTTTGTTGAGATGATCCAGATCTGTGATGACCAGAGCATCCCAAATGCATCTGGCAGCATTCCTGACAAAATGCCATTCTGGTAGTTTTGTTTTTTCCAGACTGAGTGGCACAGTAGAGCATGGTCTATTCTGGCCACATGGCCCAGTAATTGTAACTGGTATTTAGGAATCATGGATTGAGTAATTGTCTGGTCAGAGCTGCATTTATGAATTGCATTGTTAGTGAGTTGCTGCATTAAATACCAAAGATACAGTGGAATGATAACCTTTGAAAGGCTTTCAACGTGTGAATATCTGCCCTCATTAGCTCCATATACCAAGACAGCATTATAGACCTTCATTTTCACAGCGATTGACAAGTGGCTTATGCTAATGACCTTCTTTGCCAGTTGGCCAAGTGTGAACACACTTTTGTGGATATACGCATCTATGTTATCAGATGTGCAGATTCAATTCTTGGAGATGACTGAACCAAGGTATGTGGTGCCAACAAGAGCACTAAGGGGTAATAGCTGCCCCTACTTTTTGGAAACAAAATGGTATCATTTGTTACTATTAAGACATTGTCATAAGTATAATTTCAAACATTCATACCCTTATTTGATTTCCAAGTTTAAAGTCTTACAAGTTTTATGGCGAAAAGTGATAAAATTCAGATGATAATAGAACTCCAATGAAAAAAGTTTATTGGTTTTACCAAAATGGACCTGACCAACAACATTGAGGATCTGGTCCTGACGATGTATCTTGGTATTAGCAACTAATTTTGACTCCCAGTGACCATTGCTCTGCAGCTTGATTTTAATTAAGAATTGGAAATCAATTTGCAAATTTCCAAATCAGCTAAAAGACTACAAAACCAATGTCCTAAATAAACTCTAACCTTAAAACACATATTTTGTGGCTGGCTTAAAACAATGCATGACATAACAGAATTTTTGCATCACATATTGCAATCCAATACCACACATTCTGAACCCAAGGACTCTTCCAGCTTCCTACTGTTTGACTTTGGTAACAGAATTATTCACTGATATATTACGACTGATCAACTACTAAATATTTCCATTCAATGTCTGTCTCCTCTCTCTACAGATAAGGTATTTAAGCACTTGACTATTAAAAATATTAGCATGAGGCAATTGTTCTCGGCATCCTGAATTAATCTGCATCAACAATGCTTTGAACATTAAAGGAAATTTTACATGGCCATGATTATCAAATGATACTTACAAACTTTAGCAAATGGATATTTTCTCGAAGTGCACCAACACATCCACAAAAACCGAGTAAAAACATGATCACTCCAACAGAAATTAAAATAATTGCAGGATCCATGTCAATGCCACTGAAATTTTGTGCATCAAGCCCTGTCTTCTGAATTCTAGCCCATAGTCCAACACCAAGGATTATACCACCAACCAACTAAAAATGAGAAAAATAAAACAATTTACTGATGGAAGCAAACAAAGTATATATATACTTTAATAAGAGTCCTTTTCTATTTAACTTACCAATTTTCATCCTCTCTCTTTTCTTTTCTACTTAATCACTTAGTGTTCTGTGTGCCTATTTTAATCACTCCCTGGTGTACCATTTCATCTATTTCTGTTAATTACTTCGTTTATGCCATATGTTCAGTCTCTTTACGACTTTCAATATTTGTATAAATGTAGCTGTAATACACAGTTGGATCTCAATTAGATAATTGTAACTGATGATAGTACTTGAAGTATCGAAACATGTCTTACAAAATGAAAAATGTCGTTCCTTTTATCAAGTCTAAAACAAATCTACTTATGCCTATTACAAGATCCTTTGGAAATAAATATATATATATAATTTATATTTGTATGCATATATAAGTGTTGAGAATAAAAGAAAAAAAGGTGGACTACATTCCTTTAATCTCTTCAAGCCTGTTTCATGAATAAATCACTTTTCAGGAGAGGACTGTACTATGGAGAAATTTAAGCACAAACATGTTTCACAGCATGGGAAGATTTGCTGAGATAATACTCTTTCTTTTTGAATGATTTCTCGAGTTTATGCCATGTGCACATCAGGGGGACACCGTGTAACTTGTGAGATGCAGTGCAGGGAGCAGAAGAATCCTTCATCATTTCATTCCACTGTTATCTTATCCCCTTGTTATTATGACATAATGTTTTACATAATTTCACAAAATTTTGACATCGGTGACCCCAGAAAACAATGTTGCATCTTATCATGTTCAGCTGGGACTTATCACTTCACACAGTCTGCCTTAACATTACTACTCACGATGTGGTCAAAGTGTTCTGTCAAGGAAGCAGAGGGTTAAAGGTCCAGTTCCCACCCTGGACATACAATTTGTTTCTCGGAATTTCACTTTCTTTACAAATCAAGAATTGATAATTGTTTGGTCACAAAACTGTAACAGGAGTACCTACATCTAATCATCATAAAGATCATGCACCAACCAAATTAAACAAAGGGAATTGTATTTTACACTAAGGGTGATTTTATTTAATCAGAAAACCTTATGTAACTTAAGCCTAAAATACTTTATCGCCTCTATTTCTATAATACCAGACACTTTTGTCTTACTCGTGGCTTTTCATGTTGCCTTAAGTGACTCAAGACCATATCGTCCATTACCTACAAAGTTGGTCCCTATAGTCATCATAAAAAGAAATAGTTTCCTCCAACTGAGACTCACAACAATTCCCACGCTAGGAGATATCGGAAACAAACCACATTCAACCTATTTGGGTAATCTGTACTTCCTCAACCCATACATCTGATGCTGGTTCTATTTGAAAAGAAAACCAAACTAAATCATATATCTGCACTGCCATTTCCCCCAATGACAGCCGCGTCGTATATGCACAAAACTGCACTACGCACCAACAATGTATAATATTCAAGCGTGCAGCGATATATCTTAAATTAAGGCAAAATATTGCCCGCCAAAAAAATACAATTTAAGTCCACAAAAGGCATAAATTAAGCAATGTGGTTACTAAGCATGTAGTAAATGTCTAATAAGTACACTTGACACCCACACTAAATCTTGACTCTGAAGATTCACAGAAAGGACATATCATACTTTTAAAAATAATACAAGTTTTCTGATAAGATAAAACATGTGATAGACGATATCTAATTAACAATTACAATTCACACCTGCCGACGACAAGATGTGAATCACCTTCAATGTCAACAACTCATTTGCCACCATTTCTCGGAATTTCAGTGACATCCATGAGACTGGACTACATAATCGTTGAAATATGTATGTAATGAGCTAACGGCTAACATACAATAAATAATTTTGACCTCGTAAGGATTACTTCAATACTCACCCAGAAGAAAATGTTGAAAAAGAAGAGAAGATACTTGATGCACAAACTAACTTCAGAGTCTCTCCGCGCCATGATCACTACGAATTCCTTAATGTACAGTGATTATTCTCAAAGTGTGCTGCAAGTTAATTTGTAATTTGTTAATTATCCTCCTTCACGAGAAAAGACTATCAGCAATGGCATTCTGTTACTATTCAAGTTTGCACTGGGGCAACGCTAGTCGTAACGAACGAGTGATATAGAGTCGGTTGGACCACCAAAGCGAGTATCTATATATTTACGGCATTTCCCAGAACAGTTAAGTCAAAACCGGCAATTTCCATCGAGTTTCGCCGATTAAAACACGGTTAGACCCAGCACTAGATAAGCTAAATTGTGTGGTATCGTTCTTCGAAATGTAACAGGGCAAAAATTACATGAAAATTATATACTAAGTTGACAAATCAGGGTGGAAACGGTCAGCGGATAACACGTGAAAAGTAAACGGCGTCACTGACGCCTAGACAGAAGACAGGATGCCTTGCAATTGTACAGTGCGAAGGGGAGTCAAGGATTTTGGAACAGTCCCTTTAGTGTATCTAAAGCCCAAATTATGGAAAGCAGAGAGATTATACGAAAGAGGGAACAGAGAGGTATTCCACATACGACCGGCGTAGGGAATATTTTATCTATCAAGTAAAAAATCCATCCTATGAAGACGGCTGTTTGCAAATGAGGAGATATACGGAACACAAATTCATTCATCTTACACTTTCGGTAAATTCGGAGAGAGTCGAAGTTGGGGAGCCATGCCTACAAAGTTGGGCAGTGATGAGTAAGGCCCCGTTTACACTGGTACGGATCCAAAAGAGTAAGAATCCATTTCGTATCCATAACGATGTTTGTTAGCGTTTACACTGGGAACTGTGCCAGAGCAGTTCCACTCAACTGATACCTTTGACGCCTTGGTAACATCGGACGATCTATTTTGAAATTAGCTTCGAGATGAAAAATTTGATTGTCCACTAACCGATCAGTACCCGTGTGGATCCGTTCCAGTCGTTTACACCGGACCTCAATCGGAACGGATCCAAACTAGTACACTTCGGAAAGCGATCCCAAACTAGTACAGTTTCATATTGGTAAGGATCCATCAGTTCCGGTGTAACCGGTGAGCTTATCTGTGCTCGTTTTGGTATGGATCCATTCCAAAGTAAATGATGTCTATGGGTTACCGCTGATATTAGGGATAGCGTAACTAACATTGCCATACAGTAGCCATTAAGATCACAATTTTACATCCTTCTATCAATTCTAATTGTGTTCTTTACGTCAAGAGCTTTGGCTTGCTGTATGATATACATACCCACCCTTGTATAAGGCGCCCCATAATCTTCATCCTTATCTATAGGACAGACCTTTGATAGAAGGTTTGGAGGTGTGTAGAGGTTACTAAGGGATTTTTTCTCTATAATGGGCTATACATTACGACGAAAACTATTTCCGTAGTGTTAGTGACCAGACGTTCGATAGTTTCTGTTATGCCTGCTAAATTGTAGCATAATTCAAACTCTAAAATATCCATCAATGGCTAATGAAAATGCATACTTTCAATACTTTGTCGTCATTGAGTCACTTTAAATGCTTATTCCTACATTGAGAGTTTATGTTTATGCTACAATTTGGCAACCAGATACTATTCGATAGTTACCGTTCAATAGTTTGAAACTACAGTCTCTTATTAGTTCCCTTTAATGTACTTCGTAGTCAGTACGTTGAGATTTGTATAGCACGTGTCTTAATCGTTAATCTTAGCACTCATTTATATTTACAACATAACTTTCGTTTTCATGTGTATATATTACGCACATTAGACGTTTTGCACGAGGATAATAAACTGGATTGTAATTTTACAACACTGCATAGCTATAAATGGTTAGTTTTATTTTATGGCAGTTTCTATTTAAACTTGAATTCTCTTTTTAACATTTAACCAGATAAGTTGGGAAATTATACGTGATGTGGTTGCGTCTATTATAAGAGGTCAACATTGCCAGTCGCTCAAAAGTAGGGCTGTTATGGAGACGTGAGCGTTATAGACAGACGACCCTTAAAGAAAAGTGGCCGTCTTAGAGAGGTGGGCTTTATAGACATACGACCCTTGTAGAAAAGTGACCGTTATAGAGAGGTCGCCATTCTGCGGAGGTAGACGTCGCATATTTGGCCCCCCACATAGTTTTTTAAGGACGAATATGCTATTCTGCCCAGACTATGAAAATTGGATAATTCCCTTACACTGGCGCGCGTGTCAGCTACAACTCCTAGATAATTTACTTCGCTTGCACAGTACATTGTCAAACACTTATAAATACGCGTTTTCTGTATTTGACAAGCAATACCCATCGTTATCTCAAAAACCTAAAATGGAATCCCTGCTCACTCAGCTAAACCTTCGGTCCGTAAAATGTAGAATACAAGGGGCTAAACAATGCTTGTCCAGTTAAACCGCCATCTCAAGTGTTCTACCAGACATGGATTTTGTAATCATTTCTATTAACGACACAATGCAGACACACTTCCATCCGAGAGACACATTTTGAAACAGTGCCATTTGCGTTGGAAATTCGTACAAAACGATGAGGAAACAATAGTAAGATTTAAAGCACGCGGTAATATCAATTCTTCTGAAGTACTAAACGTGTTTACTATTTTCGTTTTGCGGTATGGTTCTGACAAAAACTATCAAATACTGAGCCAAGAGACTTTGGTGCAGTGCTCTTGTTGTTAATTGCAAAAATTCTTCTTTCTGCTTTAGATCCCGTTTATGCGAGCAAAAAAGGCTCTGGATTTTGACTGGATCCGGTCAATCTTTCTTACAGTGAGGCCTTTCTTTTATACACAGCATAGTTGATCCCTTCCACTCATAGGTCTTATTGCGACATTCTTTTGAATCGCTTTGAAAACCCTTACCATTAGATCCAATCCACTTTAGACTCGACCCACTTTAGATGTGATCCACTTACGACCCAACTTAGCTTAGATCCTTTCCACTTGAGATCCGATTCACTTAAAATCCTATCTACCTTAAACCCGAACCCACTTTAAATCCGATCTACTTAAAACCCAGCCCAGTTTAGATCAAACATATATTAGATTCAACCCAGTTTAGATCAAACCCAATTTTAAACCCAATCCAATTTACGTCCAACCAACTTAAGATGCGATCCGATTTAGACCCGACTAACATTAGATCCGACCCAGTTTAGATTCGATCCACTTTAGATCCGAACAACTGTAAATCCAACCCCGTTTATAACCCACTGTAGATCCGATCCACTTCAGACAAGACCAATCCCACTGTAGATCCGATCCACTTCAGACAAGACCAACTTTAGATCCGATCCAGTTTAGATAAAACCTAGTTAAGATCCGATCCACTTCATATCCGACTCACAGTAGATCTAAAACAGTTTTTTGAGTTAAGTCTTTTTACGTTGGGGCTACAATTGACTCGAAGTTCCACAACGCAGTTTATGTGGGGCTCTAACAGAAGTAGTTCATTTGGAATAACCAAAGCCCATCTAAAAACTATACGACTTAATCAAGACGACATTGCTGTTCACATTAATCTATCTTTCCCATGTATCGTATTAGCATTTTCACATCACAATGGATTTAATCGATTATGTATATGAAAACACTGGGTTCAAACAGGAACACACTTGGATATCGTCGTCTCTATTTTCTTCACAGTCAATGAACAAACACCACTCCCTAGTTCCACAGAATTAAACGAATGTGTTCCTTCATAATAGGCACTGTTTACACGATGTCTAAGTCTCTTTACATTGGATTTATGACCTTATCCGACCTGAATTTTTCACTAGTTTAAACAACATAGGATTAACTTTACATTTCAGTTCACATAAATACGCTCCGCTTCGGAATATAGTAAATTATTTAACAATCTGATGCAGTTGGCAAACAGACGCATTTGGCAATCGGATGCATTTGGGAATCGGATGCATTTGGCAATCGGATGCATTTGGCAATCGGATCCATTTGGGAATCGGATCCACTTGGAATCGGATGCATTTGGCAATCGGATCCATTTGGCAATCGGATCCATTTGGCAATCGGATCCATTTGGCAATCGGATCCATTTGACAATCGGATGCATTTAGCAATCGGATGCACTTAACAATGCACTTATCAATACCATGTATCTAACGACAAGCTGCTTTTAGTAATCAGATTTATGTAACGGTCTGATGCATATGGCAATCAGATGCATTTAACAATACAATGTACTTGACAATGCTGCGCATTTGGCAATCGGATGCATTTGGCAATCAGATGCATTAGACAGTGCATTTATCAATACCAGGTATTTAACAATAGGATGCTTTTAGCAATCAGATTTGCATATGGCAATCAGATGCATTTAACAATACAATGTACTTGACAATCCTGCGCATTTGGCAATCGGATGCATTTGGCAATCCGTTGTACCTCGTTTTCAAAGGGGAATGATTTTACTCCAGAAATGCGGTGTAAACCCAACAGATTTAATCGGAGCCGTGTCAAAAAGGCTATCAGCAGCGAAAGAATTCCGATGTGACACAAATCCGGTATTAAGCGAACAGGCTCTTACCTTGTTTTGGAAGCTGTGATCAATTTTCTCTCACAGCTGAAAAGAATAGTATTTAATTTACAGATATTTTACAGCATTGACTCCAGTCATATTTTTATTATAATTTTGTGTAGCGTCTGTTGAGTTTAAGACATATCCCATGCAGTGACCTCACACCATTTCTCGTCACGAAATACCACGCGTGCTTGATCGGATTGGACTCAAATAAAGAAATTTAATCGTATCAAACTAAAGATATCACAAAACACGGAATATGTGGCTTAAAGAGCTTTAGATGTAATCACTTTGCATAAACCATGTACAACAAAACAACACCTTTACTTTGGATTCAACCTATGGCACACTATTTACAAGACGACACCCAAGAAGGTAGCTGTTAATCATTTCAGACATAACAGCCACTTACAGAAATACATTGGACATAATTGATCGTATTAAATGCAACAAAACGTTGTCTAAGGATTCACAAACTTGTCACATCGGAAAAAATTTAGACCCCCTCCCACTTGTCGGCAGTTTCCGAAATGTCTTCCAGTATACACCTAACAACGTTGCCTTTTTCAATGCCCCTTGAAGATTTACTTCAATGCTGTGGCGCCTGCTTACGTCATCGTGTAGGTTTTGAATTTAGATCGTTGAGAAGACCAATGTATTCATTACGGTGGCTAGTTTGACACAGTTGTTGAAAACGATTGAAAAGGTTTTAAAGATTTATAATGCGGTGGTAGGGCAAAAATTGAATCCCCTATTAAATTTACGTCAGACATCTGAAATCCAAGTTATTTCCAAGTGACCCCTTCATCTTTAACTCCTCGCCTAAATACATAGGCCTTGAAAATGTCAGCGAGGGACTTAATTTGGGACTTCACCCCACTTCGACAACATCATAAACAGATGACGACCATCAGATTGATTTAGTAACCAGACCGCCACAATTAAGAACTGTGCGCTTTTTACATTCTCAGGACATCTCGATTTCTGTCACCACGGACGCCCGCACTGAGGAGGAATAAAATAGCTGCACAAGATCATTTCTAGTAGCCTGATGATGGGAGAAGTGTCTCTCGAAACGTAGCTCATAAAAAGCATACGACTCATGTCATGATAAAGCTCCTGTCTATACATAAATTCCTTTAGTCAACGGGAATGATTCAGGAGCACTGCAAGTCAAGGATCCATGGCCCCATCCTTGCTCACACAAAGTACACAGCATATTTTTATACTTGGAAAGTTTCTCATTAACATAGCAAGATTATGTTGTCAAATTCTATTTCACTTGCGACTATGGGCAGGAATCTTGGCACAATAGATGACTTGCGATGTTATCATATCAGCGGCCATGCGTAATATGCTTTGCAACCTTGTAGGCAAAAAATTAAGCCTGTTTAAATCAATAGCGCACTCTGTCAGATAAAGCATAGTATTTCATCTTACTCAGTACCATTTAACAGTTGAAAACATATTTAAGAAGAATGCCAACCAGTTATTGTGCCGTCGGTTGTACCAACAGGCGGTAAAAAGGGTCCAAATTGGTGTTCTACAATTTGCCTTCAGGAAACACACAATGTGAGGCAAAGAGAGGCCAAGACAAGGCCCTTAGAAGGAGAGATTGGGAATTGTAGGCTACAGAAGATACTAAAAGAAAGATTTTGTGGAGTGGAGCACATTTCCTATCGGATATTAACACATGCAAGTATCTTACCTGACACTTAATTAGTCCTCTTGTTTTCATTGTCAATTTGTAGTGCATGCCTCAGACCTTTCTTTTTCTCTTTATGTCTGTATAACCACTGCCACATGCATTATATTTTTATGGAATAAAATAGTTTATCTTAAAAAACTGCAAAAGATTCTGTATCTTAGATTTTTTGATTTGCATTCAGGCTTAAAAAATTTTCAATTGTAAAACAAGTAATTTTGTTTCCTTGTTCGATTAGGTAAGCGATCAGATGATCCCCAAAGTCGCGAACGGGCACCAATAATTTTTCATCACAACAGTGCTGAGAAGACATTGCTTAACATTTCCCTGTAACAATCTTGATCACTTCAAACGATTTTCCGTCAAAACACTGATGTCTTAGCTAGATTATCACAAACTCTTATAGTATGGCCAGATAAGACAGATATTAGGAGGAATCTCCCTGGGTCCTTCAAGAGAAAATTTAGGGACTGTGTTGCTATAATCGAATGTCGTGAAATTTTCGTAAAGAGGCTCAAAAATTTGGAATGCAAGGGCAAAAACTTGGTCAAATTACAAACATAATAACTACTAGCTATTAAATATTTAATTGGGATCACGCCAGCTGGTTCAGCCAGTTTGTTATCATGTGGCTTTGGAGGTAAGATATCTGATAAACAAATAAACAACAATCTGAGTTTTACTCAAAGCTTTCAAAGGGTAATTGCATCCTTGCAGATCGAGCCTTCAACATTGCTGATGATCTGACTGCCCGTCGTGGTACTTTAAAGATTCCCTATTTCACCAAGGGCAAAAGTCAGCTATCAGGGGTACAAGTGGAGAAATCTCGTCAGCTGTCAAATGTGCAGATCCATGTGAAGAGTGATTGGCCGGTTAAAGAAATATATTTTTTTACAGTTAAACAGTGCCAATAACACAAGTTGATTTACTTGATAGCAATATGGTTATTGCTTGTGTCATTGTTAATTTGAACAATAGAGTAGTCTACTGGGAGATTTAAATATTACAAAGTTTTCATAAAGGATGCATGATTTTATGACCAATTAACTTTCAATATTTTGATAAGGAAAATTGATGCACGTATTTGTTTATGTTTTGCTTCTATTTGTATTTTGCTGTTGTGACTATACTTACCAAAAATAACCAAGATAACATGAGAAGCATGGCTATCAGCCATATTTATTTGCTATTTTTTCTGCTTACATTCCAAATACAACCATTTTCCTTTTGGTGCAGTTGTGATACCCACACAATCATAGTGAAACCATCCTACAGGGAAGTCAAAATAAACCATTCTGCCAAAGCTGGTTGCTGACAAACACAGTAGCTTCTTTTTGAATTTTGCAGTTAAATGTTAGTTCTGGCCTTTTTCAAAACAGGAGTCACAATGGATGTACTGTCACGTATCACTGAAATACAAAGGCTGCTTCCACTTCCTATAGGAAAATAAACAAGAAAATCTGCTTTGGCATTTCAGAAACATGCATCTGCAGTTGAATGTCTTAAGAAATAATTGTGATCTTCCTTCATTTTGAGATTGTTTGCTATTGGAAACGCCATATCATCTTGCCATTGACTGAAGCCATTGCGGTACTTGTATGGGCATTCAATTTCCAATACCCTCTACTCATGGCAACTGCATGAAACGATCTCGTCTGGTGAATCTCCTAAAGCGGGACGATTTGCTTGTACAAGAAAGCCAAGTTCCGTTACTTTGAGCTCATCGTGTAATCTATTTTAAAAATCGCCTTGAAAAATGCGACATTGCACTAAAAACATACTTATAAGCTTTTTTCGTCTGACACTCTTCAGAGTATGAAACGTCAGAAAGGAAACATGCGATTCTGCCATAAGCCAACATTTACTAAAAAACTCAGAATGCGCCAAAATGTATAAGGACGAGAATTTTCGGATAATTGGCACAGCCAGTACTTTGTACCACAAAAAGAATGTTCAAGTAATTTATTTTGTTCACTTATGCAAAATCTTTGAGCAACATCTTCCATTTTATTTCCATAATTGGTATACTTTGATTTGATAAGTGTGTATTGCATGATTTTATTGAAAAAAAGATGAATTGCATACTTCATGTTCATTTGTACAGAAAAACTTTATTAACAGAGGCAATAACTCTACCAGCACTGTGTACCATCCAAGTTGCTTTTGTTGCCTGTATCGTTGTTTGCATGTAGTGGTTTCTGTACTGTAATTCTGTGAATTCTGTTTTGTACTTCTCGTAAAATGCAGTACAAACTGAGGTAAGTTCTCCAGTCAAGTTGATGGTTGTTGGATCATACAAAGATGTCATGGGTTCTGGTAGCGTGGTTTCCTCAGTTACTGAAGAAGTTTGGTCATATTGTCCCACCGACACCCTAATGAGCATGGACTCTGCCATAGCACCGCTCTCCAACTACTATTACACTTACACCTTTTTGAATGTCAACACAAACCTCTCCCGCGGCCCATATGTACCAGAATGTCACAAGGTTGCATCCTAGCCCGTAACTTTTCAATTTCTACAAAATGGCAATTTTTATGATAACTCTGACCTATGTAAATATAGTACTACCTATTTCATATCCTGTGATATGCCTAAGGCCTAGCAGCTCGAAAATTGGCGGTTTGATCACCTTCCTCTTCAACATGGCGGTCAAGTTGTAAATTTTGAATTATAACTTTCAGGAGAACTAATGTTATGAAAACTTAAGGAAAAACAAAGAAAGGTTACCAAAGACTTCAAATGAATCGACAATAACACAAAACAGTTATCTATGCAGATGACTTGAGAAAATCTTAACTCGAGATTTCAACGAAAAACTACGCTAACTGAGCGGGAAACTTGGGGCCTGGCACAGACGTTGTTGACACGGTATGTTACAAAAGGCATACCTCATTAACATACATTATGCTATGAATGAGGGATCGTACAAAATGGGGAGGGGGTCCCCTGCTACCAAAAAAATCGGGACCGGACACTATAGTGGTAACTTAGTCTACAATATACACTTTCCGAACCCAGTTGGGCTTGAGTCCCGAAAAATTCCTGTTTTCCAAACGAACTTAGGGTTGGAATCCCATTATAACAAAGAACGTTTTCATTGCTCTGTTAACACGATCTATACAATTTTAAAATCCCCAGACTGGTCAACAAAGAACTGACAACATACACCAACATCCAAGTACGTGTCTGTTGATTATTTTCTGCTAACTTCCCCAGTCCAATGCCTTGACGAATTCTTCCTCTGTAAATTGAAGCAGTTTTGCGGCTTCAATATGCATCTGCGGAGCAACAAAGAAGAAAAGTTTTAATCTGGGTATTAAATAACTGGCGTTCGGTCAAGGCCTCGTTTTTCAAAGAGTTGATGTTAAATGATGAATTGATAGGGATAGTGCCCATCAACGAACTCGTGCTTGTACATTGCTCGTTATTACCCCGAATCCGACTGGGTAAGTGGTCACCCCGACCCCGAAAAATTGGCTCCCCGACCAATCGCTACTAGCACTCCAACACAAAATAAGATCTGTGCCGCGAAGAACTGTGATATTCAATTTACCGCAGTCCTGGAATAAGCGCCAAGCTAAAATAAGCACAGTACTTAAATAAGCGCCGCGTTGAAGGTTCAATGAAGCGCCTCCCTCAAATAACTCATATCTCTTGATATAAAGGAATGCAAACAGTGGATGCAAATATGAGAGGGGAGGCGGAGTTCCGTAATATAAATAATAGCAAGTAATAAGTAAAACATACATATTGAAAAGGGTATAATGTTGTGTTGCTGTTGATTTTGTAGTTTGACCCGAGATAGATAAATAACACCAAGAAAAGAAATTTAAAATACCACTTAAATACATACAAGACTTAACCACATCAGCATGAACTCCAAAAGATAGATTCACAAAACTATAACCCCGTAACAGTGTTCTCCCTGGGAAAAAATTCGTGCGTAGCAGCATCCTGACGAGAAGTGTGCTGTGTTTTGAAGTGGCATGAGTGTCCAGTCTGATGTAGCTCTTTGTAAAGCACATACGCTGGTTGTTTGATGTTTGTCATGCAGCTCTTTTGCTGTCACGATGCCATTCAAAACTTGGTTCTGTTTGCGTAGCGGTGTGTTTGTGGGGCATAGGGGTGGAAGCGTAGCGGTATATGAGAGCAGCATAGCGGGCCCCACGCAAAAACGCTCCAGCTAGAACACTGCGTAAACTCCACGGAGTCTCCCCTACCAAAACAACTCTCACACCAGCTGCCTCGTTTCTCCTTTCTCTTGTTAAGTAATACATTACTCAAAAATGAAAAATGTCAATCGAATTTCAAAAATAAACTTGGACCACGTTTACAATGGTACCGACGCTTTCTCGGATCCGTAACGATTTTTGTTAGCGTTTACACTAGATCGAATCCAAATCAATACGCGTTTAGACTGGTAACTGTACTGAAACAGTTCAAATCAAATTGCCTCGTTTGAGAACATCACACTTAAGCCAAGAATTAAAGGTACAAGCCAAATTCATTGATATTTGTATCAAATTCAGACGTTCTAGATCCATGAGTAAAGATGAATAAAATTGGCACCGTGGAAGCAACGACTATCACTTTAAATCGGCCTTGAGACGAGAATTTTCATAGTCTCGTTCCCGATCCGCACCCGTATGGGTCCGGACAAGTTGTTTACACTGAACCTCAATTGAAACCGATCCAAGCGGACACACTTTGGAAAGCGATCCCAAACTAGTACGGATAGCGGATTCATATCAGTACGACTCCCATCATTTCCAGTGTAAACGGTAAGCTTGTCTATGCTTGCTCTGGTATAGATCCCTTTGCATTCATTCTAGCGTAAACGGAGTCTTAGACTTAAAATACAGCAATATCTATCCACATTGCCCTTCACATTTGCTTCTGTCAGTCTTCTTGCTTCCTAATGTCAAATCCTACAAACTCTTCGCAGTTTTCTCTCGGTAGTTCAGTTCATAATGGCTATATCCATTCTAATTGTTATTGCCATTCTACTAACACAAACGGCACGCAGCAAGTAAAAAAAAAGAGAACCGCAAAAAACGAGTCGACGGGTAAGGATTATTACCAAAATAACTAGCAAAGAATACAAATCTGTCTGCCAAAAGAACTCTGTTTCTCAAAGACACCCAAAGGTACTTACAATAATAAAAAGGCAACTACAAATACATGTAATAACACATGCTGTTATCAGATCAAGTGGAGATAAACCTTACCTTTTGTCGTTTAAGAATATCTATGAGCTTCATCTGTTTTTTAAATGCGACCATAAGCTCATTACGCTGTTTTTCAAGTTTTCGATTTTCATTCTGCAGTATGTCAACACGTTTTCGTTCCTGTTCACTCGAGTCCTGCGAAAAGGGAATCATTCTTTGTTATCACCACCAATTTTAAATTAGTGTCAAAAGGGCAGCATAAAACACACAACACAAACGAATAATGGATGCACGATTCTATAACATCTTAAATTGTAAGCTCTTTCTGAGTTGCTCCCAAGGGCGCACCACTACCACCATTTAAAAGGACCTTGCTGATGACTTTTCAAGAGTGCACCAATACTAACACTTAAGAGGACACTACTAATAAATTTGCAGAGGGCATGGCTAATGACGTCCCACTGAGACATCGCTAATAACTTTGCAAAAGGACATCACTACTAACATTTAAGAAGACACTACTAATTCCTACACAGAGGACATGACTAATGAAGTCCAACAGGGACATGGCTAATGCGGTCCTAAAAGGACATCACTACTAACATTTAAGAAGACACTACTAATGACTTTGCAGAGGACATGACTAATGACTTACAAAAAGAACATCACTACTAACATTTAAGAAGACACTACTAATGACTTTGCAGAGGACATGACTAATGACTTACAAAAAGAACAT